>JADLZN010007172.1:479961-528880 GCA_018155175.1 Sinocyclocheilus anophthalmus
ACACACAGGGTTATTTGGCAAACAAAAAAATATTATTATTTTCCTTGAAACTAACTAGTAACGTATCTGCCATTGCCATTAGCCCTTGACAGGCTCAGACTACAGATTATGGTGGGATATTTGAAACAGCAATACCAAGAAAGTTTACTCACTACAATATGGTGCAAACACATGTAACATTTAGGATGCTTTTGATATCAAGTTTTGCTGGTTAGCTTTGTTCTTGACAGGGTACAAGATGACCTAAAATCTAAAACATGAAATTTCTGAAATTGTTTTGTTAAAAAAAAATAATGGTAAATTAAATACTAGGAATTTAATATAAAATAGGAAATATACAAAGAAAGTTTACTACAGAAAACTACAGTTCAGTTAACAACAACAAAAACATTAAAATGGTCCAAGAACTGGTAACTTAAACAGGGTTTGTACAGATACTGCAAAATAAAATTCCAGGACTTTCAAGGACTTGCACTTCTTTTTTGGTTTTCAAGGACTAAAATCAGATCTCACTTATTAATCAATATTGTTATTATCTTTCAAATTCTAATAAATAAACTAATAAAACAAAAATGGTACAAATAAAGTGCAGCACATGCAAAGAATGCAATGAATGTGGCAATTTTAACATTTGAAAGGATGTTATGGCAAAGTTATCGCTTTCCTTATTCAAACTGATTTTTTTAATGAATATATGATTGACCTGAAGAAAGAAAACTATATCATACACTTGGAAAATTATGAGTTTTATCACGCTCATAGACACTAGGGGTGTGACAATACACTTAGCTCACAAGGTGAGACAAAATGCAGATACTTGGTTCACTAGAACGAGACAATGTTTTGATACTTGTCTTTATCACAAAAAGTAAAAATGCAGTTGTATTTTGAAATGTTTTAACTAATCTAGTGCTTAACTAATGATTATTTTGCTAATCAAGTAATCTGATTATTTTGACGAGTAATCTGATATTTTTTTAAGAGAACTAAGTGGAAAAACAGGCTTTAATATGACTATTTATATACAAAGTAACGATGAGGCAATAATAATTGGCCTCAAATAAAGTATCAAAACCAAGTAAATGGTTTTATTGAACAACACTGTTAAATGCATAATGTAATATGCCTATATTACAACAAATACCTGCAGAGGGCGTGGTGCTGTTTCATGTGATTCAACGACGTTTAAATCCATTTCATTTTAATATTTGGCCACATGCAAAGTTAGAAACTTTTATTTTAAATTTGTGATGTACAATAAATCGCATATTTAGAAATATGTTGATGTATTTTCTTGTGTTGGCATAGGTTTAAATGATTTACATTACAAGTCAAGTGAGTTTTCCCAGATGAACGTTAAGCAACCCAAACTCACCGCATATGCAGAGGAAGAGTTCAGCCCCTTTCACACATACAGTCTTTACTGGTAAATTACCGGTAAGAGATCATGTGTGAACAGGACCTTTTCAAAAATACAGGTAAATTCGTTCTGGCAATCATATCGTTCTTATGGAGATGATGTGATAACTCTGAGCTGTTTACAAAGCTCCGCTGCTTTTTAATAGCTTTTCTATGTAAATACGACGCTAGATGGACATCTTTGACCATTGCGCCTCACAGCTTTTTCAATGTGTCGTGCTTGAGACCCAGGCTTCAGCTAATGCGCGTCTAGTGTTTATAAGAGCAAAAACTTCTGATTGGCTAGTAATGTTAGTTTGGTTGAGAGTGAAAGCTGTGTTCCTCTAAAGCATTGGTTGGCGAACTCATGAACTCGCATAGGGTTGCACCAAAAAAAAAAAGATAATCGTCATACGTATTGGAAAACACGCATCTTGTCAGAAAGCCGGTTCTGACAGCGGTAAATCTCCATCACGTGCGTGCTTTCACATAGAGCACATTTCCTACCAAGCCGTTGTTCACATTACAGACTGCGCAAAATCGCGCAAATATGAACGTGGGTTTGCGCAGCTCGTCAGTGAACAACGGCTCTGAGTAGTTAATGCTGCTCAATGCGAAAGCACGCACGTGATGGAGATTTACCGCTGATTACAGAAGCGGCTTTACTGATAAGATGCGCGTTAAATATCGCATGCGATTTATCGTGCAGCCCTAAACTCGAACGTGATATCAACAATAAATGCAGGGCAACTTTTTTTCCCCGCAGCCAAACGCCACACACCGGAGATTCGGCACGGTGCCGGAGAACTTTAAGCCCTGCATTATGATTGGTTGAGATAGAAGCATCCTGATTTGAGTAGGGCATAAATACTGCATTTATACAGGTATTTTCTCTTTGTCGCAATCTACAGCCAGCACAATGGCTGTATGAATGTAGACATTTTCTTGCAAGAAAATAATTCTTCAAAAGACTTTTGTCTCATACCTTTATTTGGAAAAAATTCCACTACAATGCACATAATCAAAATGTAATAAAACAATGCTTGTTGCTCTTCTCAAGCACATCTTTCCTTCTCAAGCACATCTTTCCACCAAAAGGGCATTTCACACACAACTCCACTCTGTATATTTCTCTGTCTGTGTTATAGTCTCAGTACAGAACTAAGCAAAGAGAGCTCTTTAACTTCAAACTACCATAGAAGATCCACACAAACGACCTGAGGGCTAAAAGGGTGGTATATCTAGGTCAAAGCATGTCTTGTTTGGAAATTTGCAAGCCCACCATAAGCCGCATATGACCGAAACCACAAACACACTCATTGTGCGGCTCTCCAAGTCAAGATCCCCTTCATTTTTACACTTATATTCTTCCTGACTCTCAAAATCCGCTTAAAAACAAAACATCTACTTAACCTTCAGCATATGAAAGGTTTTAACGCAGGAGCGCTACATCTTATCCCCCTTGGTAAAGCAAAGCAGCGGAAGCCCGAGCCATTCTCTGACAGTGTTTATAACCGGCATCTAAGAGCAGCTGAAATCCACCAGATGTAGAAACTGACGGACAAGCATTGAGGTAATGCGTAAGCTGTGTGTTAGAAAGAAAGAAGAGGGGATGTTGATAGAGAAAGAGAAAAAGAGGGGCCCACGGGCAGGATGAGGTCAGGCCAAAGATCATATTTCAAGTCCTCAAAGCTACAACACTGCAACAATGATTCTGATATACCTGTTGGGCTTAGGAAACTGGATAGCCGTGAAGTTGATGGGAAGAGCGGTGGCAATAAGCGATTGTAGCGGGAGTAAACCTACACTGGGATAAACTTACTATGCTTTTGACTGACATCTCGACCATCTAGGATATTATTTATGGAAAGGAATGTCAATAAATCAACCAATAAGAGGATCTTCTGCTCTCAAAGAATGAAAGGAGATCAGATGTGGCCATTTTAAGGTTTTCAACCCAGTCCTCCATTTTGTTTCTGTGAAATCATCGCTATGACTTTGCCCCAACTCAAAAACATTCATCCAGGGTCTGTCTGAGTGACTTGTGGCAAACGGAACAGTCAAACTAGACTAGGGGAAAAGAAAAAATCACTTGAGCCAGAGGTGGGACCGGAGCCGAGGCATTTGGTTTTGATGACTGTTTTAAGAGTTCCCATCACCTCGTCAGTTAAACCGACGGAGGTCTGAGAGGGAGCTCTTTATCTGCCTCCACCCGTCTGCCTGAACGCACACCACCACCTCAATTCTCCATTCTCTCCAAAGGCTTTTTTACATGTGTATGAAGTGCAGAATTAGGTAATCGAACTGGTCGCATATAAGCAGGCTGAAACAAGTCCTGGTCTGAGGCTCATCAGAGGGAGTCTTGATGTTGGCCGTGGGAGTAATTAGCAGAGATTACAGGAAATCATTCCCAGAGGGGAGGGCTTCTGCCCAAAACCCAGATGAGCCCCTGGCCTACATCTCTCTGCTCTCAAAACAGCCACAAATGATTGTGAGAGGCGGGAGAAAAACCACAGAAATATTATAGTCATAATTATCATTACTGATTTACATTAAGGCTGCTATGATTCAATCATATCACGTTTCCATAACACTTTACAACTGAGGTCCAATTTGTTAACATTAGTTAATGCATTTTCATGCATTTGATGATACAATACTTTCATTTGATGAAATTGATGATACAATACTTTCACTGCATGTATTAATATTTTTACATGTACTAACACATTTCTGACATTAAATTGTGTAAATTAACATTAGTTCATGTATTATGAATGAACACGAACTGCTCATAAAATAACAAATGCTTGTAAAAATGGTTAAGTCTTAGTTCATGACAACGCATTAACTAACATTAATGAATTTAACTTTATTCTAAAGTGCTACCAACACAATATTTATTTGTATGGGCATTCATATTGTTTTGTTTCATGACAAATACAACCATTTAAAAGTTTATGGTCAGGAAGAATTTATGTTTTTGTAAGAAGTCTTATTTGTTCACCACGGCAGTATTTATTTGAAAAAAATAATAATACAGTAAAAAAAAAACAACAACAACAACAACATTGTAAAATATTTTTACAATTTAAAATAACCTTTCTATTTGAATATATTTTATGTAATTTATTCTTGGTGGCCAGCATCATTACTCCAGTTTTCAGTGTCACATGATCCTTCAGAAATCATTCTAATATGCTGATTTGCTGCTCAAGAATTATCAATGTGGAAAACAGTTGCTGCTTAATATTTTTGAAGAAGCCGTGAAGTTCAAAAGAACAGCATTTATTTGAAACAGAAATTTTTCGTAATATTATAAAAGTCTTTACTGCTACTTTTGATCAATTCAATGCCCCTTTGCAGAATAAAAGTATTAATTTGTTTCTTTTTTTAAAAAACCTTACTGAGCCTAAACTTTTCAACAGTAATGTACATACAGTGATGTACTTAAAGATACTGTGCATCATTAAGTAGTTTGTTTTATTTACATGTTTGTGAGACACAAAACACAAGATGAAAACAGGGTGCACCACATTTATGTATTTCTCATTTGGTTGAGTTTATGCAGCTTTTGGAGGTGTAAAGAATTTATGGAGTGAGGAACACCCTTTGGGAGAAGATCTCGGAGCACTGCTCACGGCAACACCAGTTATGACTGAAACCCGCTAAAGTAAAAGGACACACCACCTCTCAAATAACACACACAGGGAGTTTTGCAGAGGAATGAGGTTAAGGGAATGTCCCAGTGGAGAACTGTATGCAAAGCTCAAGCCTCTAGTCAGTATCTGCTCGACAACTCCAGCACACATTGGCCATGCTAATGTCTGATAACAAAGCCACGGGAGGAAGGGTCTGAGCAAACAGCAGTCTTCGCTGTAGTAGTCTGTTTTGGTATTAAAATCATCTGGAAAGCTTCCCACACACAGAGCAGATAGGGAGGTGAAAAGAGTGGGGACAAATGAAAGGAACGGAGGGATAATACTTGGACAACACTATGTAGAAATCCAGGATGGATGAAACGGCACAAGCAGAGAGAGTGAAAAAAAAAGTGTAGAAAAGCTGCTTTGGCACAAACACTTCCTACAAAGCCGTCCCTATCCAGCGGGATGCAAGGGAACAGGAACAGACCTACCGGCCAAGTTTGGGGGCCCAGGGAGTGTCGATTTAACAGCATGCAAATGGGAAGTGTTAACAAGGAACTTCAGTGGCAGCCTGTATCTGCCTTCAAGTGTGGAAAGCCACAAACACAGGGCCAGATTTTACACAGCACCCATCCGACATCACTCTGTACTGTGCCAGATTTACTCAGGGAAAACCACAAACTACACTAACAATGTCACAAGAGACACACGTCTTGGGTTGAGGAAGCGAAGGGCTTTTTTCTTCATGTCTGTGCACATCTGCCCCATTCAGTGTGCACGATGACTCAGGGTGAGTCAGAGTCCACGAATCCAACCCCGGGCCACGTTTCGGAGCGTTCCTCACATTCCCTGTGAGCAGGTCACACGCTCTCGCTCAATCAAACCCGGTGGCAGCTCCTCTTAGTAACATGTTAAGTTGCCTCTCACTGCCGCCCTTCTTGTGTCAGTCAAAACTCCATCCTCTTTCATTCAACAGTCAGTCAATCCTCTGTTGAAGATCCTTCGGCTGAGTCTTTGTTGCCGCTCCTGGCTCTAGGGTCCCAGTGAGGAGGTCTTGATGGTCCCCTGTGGAATGTGCTAAGGAGGGGGCAGACTTGGGCTAAAAGGGGGCATCCCATTGTTCCCACACACTGCACTTACCCCCCACAGGCCGCCGCTCTCAGGGGTTTTTTGGAGGGGGATTGAGAGGAAGCAGAGGAAGAGAGAATTTCTCCACACATTTTAAAATGTGTGGAGAAAAGTCACAGATCATGAAAATCTTGAACAGAACATGGATGTAACCCAGAATCAGTACTGCATCTACCTCAGAAATAATTATGGAAGTACTTTATGAAATAGCATTTTCATATGAATTTGCATGATGTGATTCATATGGAAAGTATGACTTTTAAAAAAAACATAAGCATGATGTTCCACCCCTAAATCTGCGTAAGCAGATCATACAAAAATGAACTAATGAGATCGTACAACTTCATATGAATTTGCCAAAACCTAAAATAGTTACGAATTACCATGAGAGTGTGTTGGCCCGGTCACATGGCACTACTACGTTCTCCTCCTGCCTGCTCATTACCAAACACTGCTTGGTTCTCATTCACAAGACTGCTTCCTCCTGATAGCCAAACTCAATTACAGGCAGTTATCCACTGGGGTCAGGTCATGAGAGCACAGAGCACAGATCAGCTCCACTTCACTGTCCCACAGCAGGGCAAACGTGAACTGCAAAGCCATCTGACCATATACAGACAATTTAGACAAAAACTATTTTAAACATATTTTAACATTTTAGTCTAATTATTATACAAGCAATTTTAATGATCTCATATTGATATTAGTACATTTAATAATTCATTTTTCTAACTATTTAAGCAAGCTAGTAGAAAAAAAAAGTTGAAAAAGTTTCAAAAATGGTGACTAATGAAATTTCACTTTAATAAAGGAAAAACTACCTTTCAATTAGTAAGATTTAAAATAATAAGTAATAATAACAATACTTAACAAGGATGTATTCAATTGGGCAAAAGTAACAGTCAAGACATTTATAATATTGTTCATAATGTAAAGATTTCAAATAAATGCTGTTCTTTTGAAATCTATCAATCAAAGAATCCTGGAAAAATGTATTAAAACTGTTTTTCATAATTGATAAGAAATGTTTCTTGAGCAGCAAATCAGCATATCAGAATGATTTCTGAAGGATCATGTGACACTGAAGACTGGAGTCATGACGCTGAGAATTCAGCTTTGCCATCAAAGGAATAAATTGCATTTTACATACATTAACATAGAACAGTTGTTTTAAATTGTAATATCGCAATGGAAATAGTTCATGGACATGTTACTTATCTACCTTAAAGCAGAATTAGAAGGGTGTTAATGTGTTATAAAAATTAATAATTCACAAAATACTGAAGTATTTTTACTTTATTATTCCAGTAACTCATAATTTACTGAGTGACATCTGCCCTGATAATGGCACACACAGCTGCCAATAGTGACAACAAACATGATTTGTTCTTTAATTATCGCACTTGAGTGATTATCCTCTGATTAGCTGGAGCGGTGGGGAGGGGGCTTGCATGCTCTGATCTGACACAGTGGCATACAAAGGTCTCATTAACACCGCATAAATGAACTTCTAACTGGCATGATCAACTTCTTGTGACTCTCAACCCATCTGACTGTCAGTAGAAACATCATTTGTTTGCGTTTTACCCAAATAACCAGCTTAATTACATCTAATTTACAATCTTATCTGTAATGCGCTGACTGCATACCCAAAACTCCATTACGGATTTAGTCACAGTACACAAAAAAAACAAGAGTTAATATTTCCCCAATTCTATCGGTAGCTAAAAACATTATCAAATTAGCTGAAGTAGTTAATAAACACACAAGGGACAGGAAAAAGGGCAGAACTACTTCCTGCAAAGCTCTGTGTTCACAGATTCAGTGTAGACCTGCTTATCTATGACATGACACAATCTTTCAAATATTTATCAAAGTGAAAATACAAAGCAAGCAATAATAATAATAATAATAATAAAAGACTGGCCTGCAAAAATAAATCTATTACATTGATGCATCCAAGCTACAGGCCAAAGATTAAGTGCATCCAGTTCAGATCTGATCTGTACAATATCAAGAGGCCAGCGAGGTGAAGTCATCGCCTTTCCGAGTCTCATAATGTACTGAAGTAATTAAGAGTGGGATGAATCTTTCAGGAGAAAGGGGGAGGAAACATGTTTAAACTTTGCCATTGTACATACCTGAGGCATGACATAAGCAAACCGCCAACATAAAGCAAAGCAGATTTCTCCAGAGCAGGGAAAAGCAATCTGCTGGATCACTATGAGGAACTGTTGACAAGGCGAGATATCAATCTGGTCAGTATTAACCACCCCTCCTCGGAAACTTTTGAAGATGGGCCGCCTGCCACTGGGCAGGAGGCACTTGACACACGTGTTTTACGACATCTAGGCCAATCAAACCATCACAAGCAGTGAGGCTTTTTATAAAAAGGCCAGGTGGTGCTTTTGGTTTAACTGCAGATTGGAGGATACGGACGGTTTAGACCTCAGCAGGGATCCATGTACTTCATGGCTTAAAGAACTATGAAGCTTTCTAAGGTGCAATAATCCACAGTCCTCTCAAACTGAGAGGATCTAGAGAGGCACTCTGACCATGAAGAAAGATCTCACCTCAAAATCTCCTTACAAAACCATGCATATCCAGCAGAGAAACACACAAAGTTTCTAACACCAATTTCACACAACAACCTCCACTTGGGTGCAGCTTAGTGGAAATGGCAGCATGAAGTGGTAAGTGGTCTCAGCAAACTTATTGGCTAGGGGTCTTAAACATGATACTATGACTCGTTAAAACCACAAAACTTTTACTAAAGAAAGTGCCATACACTTCTACCTGGCGTCTCATTTGCTTTTAAAGACACAATTCGATTTTAAAATATTTTTCCTTCAAGGGTCAAGGGTTGTAGTGAAGTATTTAAGTAAACATCATCATTCATTAACCACATTTGTTGGAAAAATAGCTAGAGGATGTAAGAGGCACAATTTGAAAGGAATCATTCCAAACCTGCATGCATTTCTTTATATAAAAGAGAATATTTAAAAAAAAACTTTTGACAATACAGTGAAAGTCAAAGAACATCCTTCAACATATAAAGGCTTGGAACAACATTAAAGTGAGTAAATGATAACAATTTTCTTTACAGTTTTGGGTGAATTACTTCTTTTATAAAAAGGCTTCTTCTCAAAATTTCTGACTAACATTTAAAGACATAACATTACAGGAAGGAATTTGTGATGGAAATGTATGATAATAGACCAAATTAATCCCTCATTTTAGGTTCACTTCCATATAATGTACAAAAAGCTTTTAACCATAAGATCTCAAGATAGAAAGTTGAATCATCTTTCCACTGCAAAAGATACTCGCAGCTGCAGGAAATCTTGCCATGTTGGATGCCGTGCCTGTAAAAGCCATAACATTCTAAACTTCTGATTTATGATACTAACAAAAGCAAGAAACATTCATGTGAACAGGTCTTTGAATGAAACCACCGGTTTGAACAGCCTTTCTTGACTAGCATGAGTCACACGAAAAATGCTTCGGTGTATAAATAGTATAATACCCTTGCTGATGAGTCACTGGAACGCAGAAAAATCATCATGCATGGGATGTAATTTTGACCATTTGCCTGACTCGTGCTACGTGTAGGATTGGCTCAAACAATGAGGATGGAATTGTGCATCAGGACTACAGAAGAATAAAGAAGACATGTTTTGACTACAAGGTGAAGAGGGCCAGCTCTGAACGCCAGAAACGTGGGGCCACTACCAGTTCAATTAGGTTCTCCTGTGGACCATTTTCTCCCTAGCAACAGGAGACATTAAGCTAAAGCAAAGCTTTTTGTGCTTCCTTTTTTGCTTTCTAAGGACCTCCACCCCTCAGTGACAGCAGACCTTGTCACTTTCTCTGTATCCATTATCTCAGTCTCTTATTGACAAAGGCATGCAAACTAAGGCTAGCCTTGCACAGGGTCTCGACGCATATTGTGCACCATTGTGAGAGGCACACGCGCATTGCACTTAAACCTCTAAACGAGCCTTTATAATTCATTCTTTAAAGCCATCACAACAAAACTGCAGATTTGACAAAAAACATGACACATGCAGACATGTTGGGGAACACTCAAAGTTTGCATTTCAATGACACCTCTGGGAAGACAATGGACCTGTTGGGCTGGTGTAAAGTACAGGAAAAATTAATGCTCAATTGTTCCCCTTCACCTAGCTGCAGTCATGCAAAGAGGTTTCAAAAATAATCACAGGAATACACTAGATATTATGCAACAATTCATTCTGGCCCTTAAATTTGATTGAACAAAGTTTCAAGAGTACAGATATTTAGTTTATATCACCAAGCCTGAATGTGTTCCCTGCGTTCTAGGTCAGAGTGTGTGTGCGGAACGTGGCTAAAAGGGATTGATTACAAAACACTAAGCAGAGATTAGCTCAAATCGATCAAATCACAAATTATATGATGTATTCATGCACAGCATAAAACAGTCAATATATGTTTTTTCCCCATTACTTGTTTTTCTATATTACGCTTTTAAAAATAAAGGTTCATTGGCATCTAAGGTTCCATGTAAAACATTCTATGGAACATTCCCATTGCACAAAAGTTTCTTTATTGTGGAAAAAGGTTCTTTAAATTATTAAAATGTTCTTCACACTAAAAAATATATATATATTTTAAGAACTGTTTGCTGAAAGGTTTTTTGGGGAACCAAAAATGGTTCTTCTATATAAATCTATATCTATATAAAACCCACTTTCGAAACGTTTATAGGGATACAGCGTTTGCAATTTTCAGAGAATTTAATTTAATGCTCATGTTATATTTTGGTTACATTTGTGAGTTCATAAAAATGTAAAATATGCACGTAATTTTGTGATACTGATTAGGGCCTTTCGCACCGCTTTAGTTCCAGAACTAAATGTACAGTACTAAAGTACTGGGACGATTTTGTGCGAACTATTTTCCAGTACTATTTAAAGGGTTGCATTCGCACCGACAGTGTGTACTAAGAAGTGAAGTAAGCCGGTCGACAGCGTCGTCATTTGTGCGCGGCTTTCAACAACAGAAACAAAGAACAACAAATTAACAACAGGAGGATGGAGGACGCTGTGATCAGAGCTGTGTTTTGTTGTGTCTCGCGGGTTTCACAATAATGGACAGGGAAATGTCGCCGTATACGTAAAGCGATTGAAAGAACGGAAAAGAGGACTAAGAATCTCCAACAACAACCGGAGGTGCTACATTTGCTACAAGTGCCTGCAATTAAGCATCCGTCCATCTATCGCTGTTCTCAATACTTGCGAAATAAGTTGACACAATGTTTACAGCATGTTTACACAGCGTTTTAAATCATGGCGGGTGAGGGCGTTTTCGTACGCGCTTGGCCAATCAATGTCTACTTACGTCCCGATTAGTACCAGTTGTGCTGGTTAGACCCTGCTCCGGAGTAGGAGCTAATTTGGTTCCGAAAAAGAGCGGACAGTCCATGGTACTTAAAATCGCACCCCGTTCCAGCGGTGAGAACACCCCAAAAAGTGGGTAGTTCAACAAGTAGTTCCTGGTACTATGAAAAGGTTCCCACGGTGCGAAAGGCCCTATATACTGTTTGCAGGCCCCTGAATATTCAATTCAAGTTTATTTGTATAGCGCTTTTCACGATGCAAATCGTTGCAAAGCAGCTTTACAGAAAATGTTAGTTTCTACATTATATTTAGTATTAGCTTATCAGTGGTGACTATCTCAAGGTGATGTCCATATGGCAGAAATGTAGGTAAAAATCAAGCAGGTAATGTCCTGTAATCAAACAGACGGTGAACACTATTAACAGCAATCATTATATGTTGCGATCAAACTTATAGCAAAATTTGGTCGTTTTGTATGTTGTCTTCTGAGGGGTTGGCATCATCTCTTCTCAGGAATATAATCAAGTTGTAATTGCATTGCGACATGCTTTTATACATGATGTATTTGCAAATGCTATATTGAACTGATGTCAGATTGTATTGTTCGAATTACACCCCTAGTGAGGACAAAGCGGTCACTCCACACATAGACTCGGCCCTGAATTGCTTGATAACACTCAAAGCTTGACACTTTGGCTTCTTTGGTGATGTTTTCACTGGTGGAGAAGAAATATACAAATACATATTTTTGTCTGAAACGCAAGTTAGTCGATAATAACTACTTGTATACTGTAAATAACTGTAAACTGCTGTATGCAGCCGTGCTGTTGAACTGAATATCTGCATGGGTGATATTGTTTAACACTTTATAAAGCATAGAGCATGTCATGCCAATTTCAGATTTCTAGTGAGTTTCCTTCATATCTTCGCATTTGTTTATGAATTTGCACAAATACCGTGTAGATTCAACGCCTTAAATAAATAGAAGCATAGTCCTTGATGAACTATTCTGACTGGCGTCCGAGTCTGGAAAACGTTCTCCTTTATTATAGCCAAACTGTGTCCTGAGGCTAGTTTCTCCCCCTCATACAGGCCTTGAAGTGGAGCTCAAAACTGCAACTTGTTACGCTCCCCTGCCCCCATTCCCGCTCCAGATAAAATCACTGCATTTACATGAGCATTAGCGCTTCTGAATGACAATCACTGTCCGATGACCGACTCTCGCTTACAATGACAAAGTACGACACTCTGAAACAAAGCCAGCAGCTGGGGGTGCGGAGGGGAGGAACGACGGAACACTTGAAACTATAGAAATTAAATCACGAGCTGCATCCCGTTTTAAAAGATGCAGTAACTGCCTACTAGCAATCTGAAATGCGGTTCATGCAGCTGGAGAAAGCGATTTAAAGGGACAGTTCATCCTAAAAATAAAATCGGTCATGCACTCAAACTAATGTTTTTCCAAACCTCTATAACGTTTTACTTCTGTGGGCACAAAAAAAACATGTTAGGTGGAACGACAGTCCCCACCGTTCACTATGATTGCATTCATTTTATTCATGTAATGCAAGCGAATGGCGACTGAGACTGTCATTCTCCATAACATCACTTAAGTTCCACAGAAATAAGAAAATAACTAGTATGGAACAAAATGAGGACGTGTAGACAGTATATTTGGGTGATTTTTGTTCTCTTTAAGTAGCTATACTTTAAGTCATAATTGTAAGTAATGTGTTAGTCACCTTAAAGACCTAACAAAATCTTGGAAGCAATCATTTTGAAGCCAATATGAGTAATTAAAAAGCAGTTTTAAAAACGACAGAAAATCAATATGTAGGCAGAGATTAACTATACAATTTATGCACTACCTACCTTGACGATTTACGTCCACTCTACACTTGTATGTAGCCTATAATTGTGTATTTACATAACTTTTTGCTTTTAAAATCTTGGTTTTTCAGAAACATTTGATTTCCAAGACTAGTTTGGGTTAATAAAACCAGTGTAACTCACCATGAACTCCTTTGTTGGGAACATCGTTGATGTTGAAACCTTTCGAGCTGTAAGCAGTCCTGACTTCATTGCAGTTCTTTGGCTTCTGATCAGCCTGAGCCGACGCCAAAACCACCGCAGACATGCATACAGTAAATACAGCGATCATCTTCATCGCGGACTGCTTGAGCAACCGAGCCGCGGCAGCAAAAATACAAGAAAACAAAACAAAAAGTGAAGTCACGAAATCTCTCCGATATGCACTTCTGATTTCCTCATGGGGAACACTCTTGTGGGGATGCGGCGTTTCTGTTCGGTCTTTTCTTGAGCAATAAAAGCCGGGCCTCTGAAGAGCACCGAGCGAAACAATCCCGCAGTGTAACAAACAGAAAGAGACCAAAAGCAACAACAAACAGTAAAGTACTCAAGACTTTGCGCTCTTCGTTGCAAATCTGCGCTGCGTCCAGCTCTATGCACGCGCACACATGTTCAGTGTTGTAAAGGTGAGGTACTTCTTAACCAGTTTCTTCGGTTGAAGAGATCCGCGAAGCAGTTTGCTCTGTAGGAGGAGACGCGAGAAAATTGCGATAAAAAAGTTTTAAGAAAGTTTTCCCCTCTCGCGCTGGTGTGCAGTCGGGACGCAGAGTCGCTTGTGCGCGCGGCGAGATCTCAGTACAGAGTCAGGACTGCGCGAGCTGAGTTCCTGACAAAGAGAGCTGGCCACGCGAAACACGGGGTGGAGCATGGAGCACGCAAGAGGTTACATTAGAATATTACAATTTGCAATCTACCAGTACATATATTGTTCAAATCATTCCTGAACCGAGTAGATTCACAGATAGATAGAGTCAGTGTCTTTGTATTATAGTCATCAGTCACAGCTCACAAGAAGGGCTCTAAACATAGGTGAGAACTTAACCTCAGATATGACTGCATGTCATGAAATGTGACACAGAACTGTAAGGGCTGTGGTGTGGCTAAAGTGGGAGAGAGAGGCCGAAAGAGAGAGACACACACATGGTGGAATCTCAGCCCGGCTCCCATGACGAGCAACATAACCCAAACATCTCACTTAAATTATGACAGTCTTCAGGGACAGCAGCCCGTCTTTCCAACAACGACAGGCCATAATTAGAGCGGTTTTGAACTGTGCATAAGTGTGGTTGTTTTGAACCTCCTGAGACTTGAGCTCTTTCGCATAGGATTTTAAACCACAGATATTTTGCCACATATAGGCCCCTATATCTGAGTATAATGCATGCAAATAATTAGTTTGAAGCAAAAATGTCATCTGCAATAATTATTATTCTTTATATTACGGCTAAGAAAGTCATAGATGTTTCAGATTGTTCTATATCGTTGCTATGTAGAAGTAAGGATGTCTGGTGTTCTCTCAAATGCTTTTAATGGGGAACTGGGGCTTATATGCAGTGCTTTTTCCTTAATCTCATTCGCATTGGTAATTGTTTTCCGTTCATTGTTAATCTTGAAGTGCATGAGCACAGAGAGCACACTTTGACATGTCTGGATGTGCTGGAGCATGTGTATGTTTCCATGTGTTGTTGTGGCTTTGTGTGTTTGTGTGTATGGTCTAGGGGGGAGCTCTTAGCAAACTGACATTCCAACTATTTTGTCCCCGCATTCCTCAGCCTACCCCATTCATACTGTGTGACCAAAGCTGGGAAAGCCAGTGGCCAATGAGAACCTGTGGAGGGGTTCTAGGGTCCGTTGATTGTGGATATGAGAGAGTGGACCGGTGTTGCACTCAATAGAAAACAAAAGGTGAGAGCTCTTTTTCCCAGAATACTTCGTAACGGACAGATCCACAGCTCTGTGAAGTTACTGCATGAAAAGTTGTGTGGTTAAGGTTGTACAAATCTGTTTCTTGTTCTTGCCGGTTCATCAATTCCTGATTGATTACACTTAAAACTCCTGATATTAAACATTTTGCATGATCTGAAATATAATAAAATATAATTTTATTAGTACATTTTTTAAATACATTTCAATCAGTGTTTAACATTCTAAATAAACCACAGTGAATCACACTTTAAAAAAGAATGAACTTAAATTTGTATAACATTTTTGTAACTTAAAATGATTTAAAAAGTATAGATGTGATGAAGTCACTAAATTAGTATATTTAAATGATTACTACATTATATTTCTGAAATAATATACATTTTAACTAAGTTACCAAATGTGATTAATTCAGTAAATATTTTATATATTTTTAATGATTTACTTTTAAATTACTACATACTTTTTTTCTTCTGGATTTTACCAACCATTGTCTATTGGTTGTATATTTTTTTTCTGGCATCCAAATATAAATTTGCAAATAATTGGCAAACTATTTTAATTTTATAGTGTACTAGATAAATAATTCTTACTCAGATTAAAAAGAAATATAATGCTTAAATACATTTTTGATGCATTCGTTTCTAAATTGATTGTGCACAATGAAATTGTGATAAGTCCTTTTAAGAAGTGTGTTGCTCTAGCTTGTTTTAATTAACAAAATTGATGAAAATCTATTTTTTGAGTGCAATATCATAGTGGCCCATTAGTATGGAGATGATTTTCACCCACAAAATCACAAAAACAGCAATAAACTAGTAACAATTTCTGTAGAACACAATTAGTCTGACTAACTGTGCCACCCTAAACAAAGAAGACCAGTTGGTCTTAAAAATGGGGGATCCCTATATAGCCACTGTATTACCCTAAGAAAACATTCAACCTGCGCATTTCAATGGGCCTGTTTGCCCATTCTTACTCGTCCATTAACATTCAGAGTGTAACCAACAGCCCTGCTCAGCCCCTCTGCTGCTCTCTCGCCTGATAACCGGCCTCCCTTCACTGCTTTAAGAGAGAAAAACCAGAGGACGCAACAGGATCTGAATCTGCGAAAAACATGAGTGTGAAAGAGCATAGCGGCCTTGAAGTCAGATTAGGTTAGTAATGAGATAAAGTCTGTTAAACACACCAGGGGGGTTGTTGTGTGTGTGTGTGTGTGTGGGGAGGGGTGACAGAAAATAAACACAGACTAAATAAGGTTTAATTTGCAACTGTAGGTGTGAGGCACCACAGGTGTGTCTGACAGCTTTTGGAAGCTGAGAGGAGATCATCAAGACAAAATGGAAATGAGTGGAGTTGATTATATGCTATTCATTTGCCTTCACTTTCTGTAATTAGGTCAACATGCATTTTTTGATACTACTGAGACACTGGATATCGAAAAGACACCCCTCGACTGGTTGGAATGAGAATTGCATACAGATACACACCTCACACACTATAGTACGTAACATTAAAAACAGAGGTTTTATCTCCATGAAGACAGAATTTCACAAACAAACTGTTAAAACAACACCACAACTTTAACATTTTATTTGATTATCATTTACATGGAAACTTTTTAAATTAAAACACATGTATTTTATTGTCACAAATAAACAGCATTTGTACTCTGAACGTTCAGTTTTGACCTTTGAAAAGCAGTATTGACCACCAAACATCCTGTACACTTGGTTAGCCAGAAGAGCAGGTACAGACAGGACAGTTTCTCCATTAATTTAAGGTCTGAGTAACTGTACCCTGGTGTGAATGAAGGGCTCCATTTTATCCCCCTCCCCCGTTGCTCTGGTTATTGAACGGCTCAAGCCAAGCTCAAGTAGTCAAATGTGCCAAATGGCCCCTGAATGCACACCCACTGTGCAATCAGTACCAGTATAAACAGTATTACAGAATTCAGAGTTTAATTACGGCACTCAACACATTCCATTACTGGCAGACGCACGTCCTTCATTTAATGCATACTGTATGACAATAAGCTATTTGTTTCAATTAAACTGAGATTTTTGTATATCCATCACTCAGCCATAATTTGTTTTTAAAGTTTGTATGGTTTTTTTCTTTCAGACTGAATGTATTATGCCTTCTTGCAGCCTAGGGTTTATATTACTTACAAATGTACATAAAGCATATTACTGTAAATATTCAGTGCCTTGCAAAAGACCTTTAACCAAATATCTTTTTGAATAAATAAAGTTGTGATATTTTTATTTGTAAGCACTTAAACTCAAATGTATTTATTTTATATACTGTGAAATAAAAGGAAAGCTCAAATAAACAGAACCTCTAAGTTTCCACAGATGCAAAACTATTGCTGCAACCAGGACACAATTGCCTCACAACTGGCCTCTACTACCTGTGACTCATTAAAATAACCACCACATTTTCTGGATGAAACCCCAGAGTTAAGTGATCAATATCTAGGCTGTGAATGTGAAGGACAGCTGTGAAAATGAAGACAAAGGAGCGTTACAGAGAAATTTGAGCTAAAGTAAAGCAAATGTTTGAATTAGAAAATCACCACAAAACATTAAACAAGCGTCTGGATGTCCCAGTGGGCACTGTTGGCACAGTTATCAGTAAGTGGGGGCTAACCCAAACCATCCAGACATTGCCCCAAAACAACTATCCTTCAAGACTCTATGCATGAACAAGAGAGCTGTGAGGTAAGCTACAGAGAGGCCAGTGATCAGTGAAGGCGCACCAGTCAACCATATCAAGAGCTCGGAATATCACTGGCCTGTTGGGGAGAGGGGCACAAAAGCTCCCATTACTTCTAAAGAATCACATAAAAGCATAACTGCAGCCTGGCAAAAAAAATAATATTGCCCGAGTTGCAATGTGTGAAGAGATTTCTTAGTCAAATGGGACTAACATATGTGGCATGATATGCGTGGTGTAAAACACTAAGAAAATACCATTCTCACTATGAAGTCTAGAAATCATTATTTAGTCTGCTACAAAACTAAACTTTCAGCAGAACAGGAGCACATGGTTGAATGATGTATCATGGTGATACAAACTCTACCCTGCAGAAAACTTGTGTCAGCATCGAATTTCAGCAATTGGATTTTTTAAATGTATTAGTGAATTATTAAATGTATCAGCCAATATTCAATATTTAAAGGGGTAATTCACAGCTGGCAAGATGGGCTTTTAATAAAACGTGGCTGTCTATGCAGTAGAAAGGCAAAACATTTTCTGAACTCAGTGCTACAACACTTGAGAAAAATAGCTGGGAGTTTTCTTTTTGGTAAAAACTCACACAAACACACATAATTCACTTTTGATTTCGGTGCTGCCCCTCTGTTGATCCAAGTGTCCATAGGCGGGAATATAAAAATATTACAGAAGTTTAACACTAAAAAATAATTATTAAAGGGATAGTTCACCCAAAAATGAAAATTTGATGTTTATCTGCTTACCCCTAGGGCATTCAAGGTGTAGGTGACTTTGCTTCTTCAGTAGAACACAAACGAAGATTTTTAACTCAAACCGTTGCAGTCTGTCAGTCATATACTGGAAGTGAATAGGCTCCACGGCTTTGAGAGTAAAAAAAAAACTCACATACAAACCAAATTACACCCTGCTGCTCGGACACCATTGAGGTCTTAAGACACGAACGATCGGTCTGTGCAAGGAACTGAACAGTATTTATATATTTTTTTACCTCTGATCCACCGCAATGTCCAACTGTCCTGGGTTCACAACATCCGGCACGTGACGTGTGTATGTGCTCTGGCATAGTAGAAATAGATATATATAAGTAGATGCCTCATTAGTTACTGTTTCTATGGGCCGCGATACGTTCCAAAATGGCGGACGCATTGTCTGGAGGGGTCGAATAGGAACTACATATTTGATAGTACACTCTTAAAAATAAACGTGCTTCACGATGCCATAGAAGCAACTTTTTGTCTAATGGTTCCATAAGACCTTTACACATGCACCTGCAAAGATTTTAAGATATTTAGAAGTACAGGTCATTACAATGGAAGACGATTTTGATATATCACCAGACAACGTGGAATTTTTTTTGCCCGACCGTATTTATTTGATGTCACGCGCCGGATGTTGTGAACGCGCTCAGGACAGTTGGACATTGCGGTGGATCAGAGGTAAAAAAATGATATAAATACTGTTCAGTTTATTGCACAGACCGATCGTTTCGTGTCTTAAGACCTCAATGTAACATCATGAGCTTCAGGGTTTAATTTGGTTTTGTCTGTGTATGTTTTTTTTTACTCTCAAAGCTGTGGAGCCCATTGACTGCCATTATAAAGACTGACAGACTGCAACGGTTTGAGTTTAAAATCTTCGTTTGTGTTCTACTGAAAAAACAAAGTCACCTACATCTCGGATGCCCTGGGGGTAAGCAATAACATCAAATTTTCATTTTTGGGTGATCCCTTTAACCCAAAAAAAATGAAAATAAGTGTTGAAAATGTACTCATCCTCAGGGCATGCAAGATGTAGATGACTTTGCTTCTTCTTTGTTTCTTTCACAGATTTGGAGAAATTTAGCATTCCATCACTTGTTCACCAGAGGATCCTCTGCAGTGAATGGGTGCCGTCAGAATGAGAGTCCAAACAGCTAAAAAACATCACAATAATCCACAAGTATCCACACAACTCCAGTCCATCTGGAAGAGAAAGCTTCATGTTTTGTTATAACAAGTCATCAAGACATTTTTAACTACAAACCTATGTTTCTTATGTTTTGATGTTAGACAACAACAGGGGATGGACTTTATCTTTGGAGTAAGCATTATTACTGATTATGGAATAGAATTAAACGCTTTAATGATGGATTTGTTTCTTACAAACTTTTTTTCACTTCACAAGATGTTAACTGATGGACTGGAATTTATGGTGTGGATTACGTGTGGATTATTGTGATGTTTTTATCAGCTGTTTGAACTTTCATTCTGATGGCACCCATTCACTGCAGAGGATCCATTGGTGAGCAAGTGGAATGGAACTGCCAAAAATCCAAACAGGTTCCCAAAACACTTTCAACAAACAGACAGTTTTGATCCAAACTCAAGTTTCTGGTTGAATCAGAAGTTGACATAACCATTCAAACAAGCAGTGTTTTGAAAAAGCCCAGTGTTTACAATCTTTGGGGAAGTCAAACTACAAATGGATTTGGATGGTTTTCTGGGAAGCTGGGAAAGGAGGCACAAACACACAATGAATAAATAAATACATTACACTCTTCATCTTCAAAATTACTTTGAGTTTAAGTGCTTTGAAATAATTTAACAACAGAAAAAAAATTTCAAAATTGGTAATCTTCTGAAAACTTGCAGGACACCGTGTCTCATTCCAGTTTGGGGACATCTAGCGCAATGAAGCTGATTCTTTCAGTTTGTTTAAAACACATGTAACAGATGATGACATGCCTTTGAGCACTGTACAGAGATCAATCATGAATTACATCACATGTTATAAAAGGAAAACTGTGTCCATTTGTAAACACTAGTTTTCCCATTCTGATCTGAAATGACAGTTTTAGCCCTTTGTATATGAAGAAACAGAAAACTTTACAGATGCACAAATCCATTAAGCCATCTTTCACTGAATGCAAATGCTACAGTGACTTGCGAAAGGAGGGAGTTAAAACAGGAAGTTTTGTGGATGTCCATTTAAAAGAACACTTTAATCACACGATTATAATACAAGAATAGAGGAAATGAAAGAAAAAGGAAGAGAGATAATGAGCGACAAAATCAAAGAGAGATTATAAAATGCCACAATTTCTGAAAAGGGAAAGTCAGCATTCTAATAAAACAGTTTAAACGCATTTTTTTGTAAATGAAGTACAGCTGTGTCGTCCTGTAAGGAGAGGGTTTCACAACGACATGCCGATGCCTTGATGTCCTCCACTCCAAGGGTCATTTACTGCACAGGAAATGAGCGGCAGAGGAGAAGCTCACTGCAATGTATGTATGAGAGACAGCCTGCGCCACTAGAGTGCTTGTACGTGTTCTCAGACTCTGTCAGTCACGCTTCCTTCTCCTTAAGTGTGCCCATTCACTCACAAAAGCTGAGCCTCTTTGTCTTTTCAAAAGCGATTTAGCTCCTTTTCCTCCAGAAGGCTTTGGCCTTTGTGTAAAACTGCATGTGTATAGCAGAGGGGAGGCGATGCTCAATGTAAAACACATGGCTGTTGTGTGGCATATGAGTTTGGAGGGAAAGAACATGATTCTTGTATGTATAAGTAATGCTCTTCATGCTGTAGAAGAATGAGTTCATAGTCTGAGCGTTTAGATGATATTGATCCTCAGGTCCACAAAAAATATAGAAAAGAAGAGGTTCATATAGTAAGACTTGAGGCTGAGAAGAGGATGGGTTCTTGTCCTTGGCCAAAATCATGGAGCTATATGTACACATGGGCATCAGTAGAGTTTCTCTTCAAACAGGTGTGATCACTGAAGACCCAACATTATGAAGATGATGATGGTAAAGATAATGGTTGCACTAGGAACATATGCCGCATGTGCCGCTCCAGGTACGGATGCTCCACCATGGGTGTCTGTGGCCAATCTGGGAGTCAGGAGCAACTCATGAAGTGTTAAGTCGTCAATTGCCAAGTTATCCGCCATATCTTAAAAGAAAAAGAGAGGGAGAGAAAAATCATATGGATGGACATGCAGAACAAACAACTGTATAAAAGTCTGATTGAGTTCTGCAATAATAATAATATTTGTTAAATAAAGCTATTATATGGCTTCAGAGGAAAAGTCTCATATTGAACGAACGACTCTAATGAGTCTTTTAAGTGAATCAAACACATTCCGAACAATCAGTGTAGTCCAAGTCCTGAATGAATGATTCTAATGACTCTAATGATTCTTTCTAGTAATGTAAACACATACAGTGCAACTAGTGTAGTCTGACTCCGAATCTTTTTAGTGAATCAAACACTTTCCAAAAAATCAGTGTAGTCCAAGTCCTGAACGAACGATTCTAATGAGCCTAATGATTCAAGCAAAAACATACAGTGCAACTAGTGTAGTCTGAATTTCGAACAAATTACTTTAAAGAGTCGGTTCTTTTGAGTTTCCAGACAGAATCTATAAGTGTAGCCTAATTTCCGAACAAATGACTCAGAGTCTGTTTTCTTTTTTAGTGAATCAAACACATTCCAAACAATCAGTGTAGTCCAATATCGGAATTAATTATTCTAACGAGTCTGTTCTTTTTAGTAAAGCAAACACATAAAGTGCAACTAGTGTCTGAATCCCGAACAAATGACTTTAAAAGAGTCGGTTCTTTTGAGTAAATCAGACAGAAACTATTTAACCAAGTGTAGCCTGAATCCTGAAGAAATGACTCTGACTCGGTTCTTTTTAGTGAATCAAACACATTCCGCCCAGTCAGTGTAATCTGATTCCTGACTGTAATGTGTCAGTTTCTTTAGAGTGAATCAAACAAATGCAGCACAATTAGTGTAGCCTGAATCCAGACTGAATGACTCTAATGAGTTGGTTCTTTGTAGTGAATCAAACACATTCAGCTTACAACTACTGCAACAATCATTCAATTCTTTACAATTCACTTTTCTACTATTTAATGTTTGTTTTCTGAAGAAAAAAATACAGTTTACTCAAATGCTTTATGTCATTAAAATGTTCAGTAGATATTTTTGTGACATTTATGATACAGAACGTATGTGGATCTGCTCTTTTTAAGGTGTTTCTAACCCATGATTATAACTTGGACATTTCCAGTCATCTTGGTGATGTATGTGTGCTTCCTTAGTCTGGAAAAATAGCTACTTTCATTGTCTAATAACTAGTCATTAGTTTTGTTATGTCGTTGTCTTACTGGAGTAAGTGAGGAATATGGCAGCATTCCACCTTAACACATTTAACAATCTTTTTTCTTCACTAAAGAAACTAAAACATCTTTTCATTTATCTCAGCATCTACAGATGAGGTGTATTGTCTGGGATGACAGCCATGAGGGAGACAGAAATATGAGGTGAAAATGATGAAAAAGGAAAGCGGATATCAGTAATAAAGTCAAGTATGGAGAGGCATGCCAGCTATGTGTCCCCTGTGAAGTGTCCATCTAAGCTGAGGAGAATCGTATTCGTTCAACACACACAGATGAGCTATCGCATGTATATACGCACATGCTCCCCTGCCTTATGTAGCACATACCTTAAATTCCTGTTCTCAGTCTGACATAACTTAACCATACAGGCAATATACAGAGAAAACTTGAAACACACGAAAACCTGGGATTTAAACCTGGAAATAAACAACATTTTTAAATGTAAAATAGACATAAAAAGAATTTTAAAAAAGACATTAAGGTTGCTAATCAAATAAGTACATTTGTGAAATTGATCATGTGACTGTACAAATGTTCGGATGTTCTCAAGTTGCTCAAAACATGCTCTTTGGATAATTTTCAAATCATGCTGGAGAACATGATTATCACTTTTTACACAAACTCATGGAGTTCATGCCAACCTGAGTACTGCTGTCAAACCAATGTAGAGACATTCTCAAACTCACATTCATTTTTCAGTTCAAATTGTCACTCAAATCATGCTGAAAACCTATTAAATTAGACAAATGGTAAAGTAAAGATTTATTTATATATCACCTTTTAAAAAGTGATTTACAAAAAACAAATGTGATACCTAAAACAGAACTACAAGAATAAGAAAATAAAATGCATAAAACATGGTACATTATTCTCAACGTCTTATTCTAGTTTGCCCCTATTAATATACTTCTTTTCTGTAATAGAATCTAAATTGCAATTATCTGAATTCTTTTGAGTTCATTTAATTGTCTGAACTCCAGGATGAGACCAGCATTTTCATCCCACTATATGCATAAAGATGTACACACAATAACCGAACATAACAAATGCAATCTGTGTTTATCATATAGCGATTACCTCAACAGTGGTGGAAGGCACTTTAAGGGTCTGTAGACATCAGTTTACTCAACATAGTGGGAGATTTTTTAATTATAGACACTCGGTCCGGTTCGTATGTTACTATTCTCTGCATCTTGAATTAAATTGACATGAAAGATCAGATCAGGCGCTATATTTAATACCCTCCACACCAGAGTCTTCACATTGCTTCCTTCGTTTGGGGGGGGGCATTTTAACCCAACAGGGAGGAAGTCCACCATTTGGGCCAGCGGCTGCATAGTGTTGGGATCAACAGGAAGGCATGTGACTTAGATAATTCTAGGCCCTGAACTCAGCATGCCAGCCAGTGAGAACCAGGCCAAGAGCAGGAAAAGAGATGGAGGCCTTCTCTCAGGGGGTCCCCTGGATGCCCGGGGGCCCATTTCAACACAGTCGACTTTAAAACAGAGGAAGGAGGCAAATAAATAAAGACTTGGCGCTGAAACCTCCTTGAGATTTCTGTGCAATTACGACAGAGCTTGAATGCACGCCAGAGAACAATTAACTTTTTCTTTCCCCCCGTCCACTGACAAGCCAGCGGTTAGACATTCCACAGGCCCTGAAAGGCCGATTTTTCATTGTGACAGCGGCACACTGTAGCACTAGTCCAATTAAAGCTGAGGTGTAATTCAATGCAGCTTTCTTTTATATACACTGCACCCTAAATCAGATGAGATGTGTTCGTGGGTATAGGCAGGAAAGTGAGGAACGTGTGTGTGTTAGGTTATTGTTTGTCATGAGAGTACGGAGAGGTGTGAGTCACTGAGTAAAACCTGAAATGTTCATAAAAATAAGAGGATTGGAGGGTATGGAAATGATACAGAGTGCAAACCATGTATAACCCAGCTCCACAATGTGACTAATAATATCCTGTTATAATGAGCCGCAAACACTTGCGAATATTGATGCGAGTGACGGGATCCACAGAATGGTTGAGGGTCCGGTTGACTCTTGTTTTGGATCTGATATCCACACGATGGCAATTAATGGGATGGATGTGTGGAGGCTGGCATGCTAAATACAGAAATCCAACCAACAGTGAATGAGCATGAGATAGTCGGACCAATAGCACAAAGGCTCGCAAAGGCTATCAGTTTTCAGCAGCATCAGTCTCCAGGGGTCTCCACCATGCAAGTGGAGCTCTGACTGGCTTTATCACAGAGTTACGAGCTCCAGTTACGACACGGGTCAGAGGTCAACAGTCAGCCATTGATTGGTAATGGAGGGCTTGGACCGGCTCAATGCCTGCAGTGCAGTACATCACAGGCACGGCAAACAGGAACACAGAAACATGTTTTAAATGTTTATTGCAGCCCTCCATATTAAGAATAAGACACTAGCTGACTGCTTTAGAAGACTAGATTGTTTCAAAACCTGGTTAAAGAAGATTTATAAGCTCTAAGGGTTTAAAAAAGGCAATGAGGGTGTTTAAGTGCCTCACAATATATACTTTGCTTATCTAAACTCAAGAGGACAACCTTTGTTCTTCCAAACAACTTCTAAATGACAAACAAATCTATGTTATGTGTAGTGTGTGGAGAATTCTAATTAGGGTGCTTCCTACTATTGTACAGCTCAGATTCGAGTTAGAGATTTAAAAAACTTAGCCTCATATTTAAAAAAAAAAACTTTTGACATTAAAATTTTAGTTTATGTTTATTAGCTTTGCCATCTACACTACCAGTCAAAGTTTGGGGTTGGTTTTTTAATGCTTCTGAAAGAAGTCTTTTGCTCACTAAGGCTGCATTTATTTGATTAAAAAACCCCAGTGATATTGTGAAATATTATAAAAAAAATAGTTTAGGAATATCTTTTAAAATGTCATTTATTCCAGTGATGCAAAGCTGAATTTTCAGCATCATTACTCCAGTTTTTAGTGTCACATGATCCTTCAGAAATCATTCTAATTTGCTGGTTCGGTGCTCAAAAAACATTTCTTATTATTATTAATGTTGAAAATAGCTGTGCAGCTCAATAAGTTTGTGTGTGGCACGTTTTTCAGGATTCTTTGATGAAAAGAAAGTTCCAAAGAATAGCACTTATTTGAAACAGAAATCTTTTGTAACGTTATAAAAGTCTTTATACAGTCACTTAATAAAGCATTACTATAAAAGCATTAAAAAAACAACTTATTGACTATTGAGATTTCTGCTTTTTGCAATACATTTTTTTTTATAAAATAAAAGTTATATGCACATCAAATGTAACCCTAGAGTAATACTCTGGGTTGGGCAATAAGACTCTGTTTGCTTTGTATCTTAATGTCTGTCGGGAAAGGAAATTTATATGAAACATTTGGAAATGAAAATGTCCCATTTGACACCTGCGCAGCACAAAACATGCTTTATTGGTTCCAGACAGCGCATCTAAATCACCATAATCGCCCATAAAAGCCAAGTCAGTAGCACAGTCTAATGCTATTTTGTGATTTATAATAAAATGGCTTTATTTATGACACTTAAACTGTTAAATAAAAAAAAAGATATCTGGAAAGATTAATAATCAGATGGCTGCACCAAATCTGATATCTAAAGGACATTTATGGTGAAGGAATGCTCGATCACATTTTTGTCGTTCTGTCTGTTTTCATAACCCCGGCTCCACAAATGTAGCAGCAATGTAAAGCAGCATTGGCCACTTTCATAAGGAGCACCTGTGTTTGGAGACTGACATTCCGTCTACTTATCTAGTCCTAAAGAACACCTGTATAAGGCAGACGGGAGTTCCAGAATAAACACGGCAACTGTATGTCCAGGTGGAGGTCTGTCTGGAAGTTGGCAGAGATCCTGTGCTGTCTGATGAACTGCATTTCAAATCTTTTTGAATCGCTCTAAAGAGCTATTAGATTTTGATGAATGTCCTGCATGGAGGTTGTATACATTGTTAACTATGTAGGCCAGACTGATGAGAGGCATGTTTTCTTTTTGTGAGTATTTCACCTTTTTTATTCATCAGAACCATAATTCTATAAGGACTGAGCTTATATGTGTACACTTTAGTGCCAAATAAGCTCTAAGTTTTGAAATCTAGTTTTATTACATTTAATGAAGAAAATGTGACAGTGTCCACTACTGTGTCGACTTGTTAAGCAGTTGCTAAGGTGTTTTGGTGGGTTGCTAGGGTACTTTGGTTAGTAATTTCACATCTTTCTTCAATAAGTCACATGATTTGGGGTATTTGTCTTTCTTTAGTTCCTCTTCATTATGAGAGAGATTTGATATTTGCTAGTCAGTTGCAGGTAGTATTAGGAAGAGGGGCATCAAAATTGTGCAAAAAGAGTCATTAATGTTTTGGATATATTTTTCAAGACGAAAGAGACTACTAATGTTGCTAATGGTTAATTTTTGTTAACTGTTAGGAGTATGCTAGCACTCTAAAAAAAAGAGAGAAATTATTACTATTTTGTATATTAAATTGAGCAAAAGCAACTAAAGATTTAATCAATGTTACAAACGATTTATATTTCAAATAAATGCTGTTCTTTTGAACTTTCTATTCATCAAAGAATCCTAAAAAAAAATTGATTACAATGCCCAAATATTAACCAGCTCAAGTCTTTTCAACATTGATAATAATAAGAAATGTTTCTTGAGCAGCAAATCAGCATATCAGAAAGATTTCAGTAGGATCATGTGACACTGAAGACTGGAGTAAGGAGGCTGAAAATTCAGCTTTGCATCACAGGAATAAATTACATTTTAAATTACATAAAAAATAATTTTTTTATTTTAATGATATTTCAAAATATTTCTGTATTTCAAAAACATTCAAAAACACAAAAAAATCTTAATGACCTCAAACTATTAAATGGTAGTGTATATCATATATATAATATAAAAAATATGGTATTTCAGCTTCCACACCTCTATATATACAACACAAGACCTCAACACATGTAAGACCCTCAGTAAACACACTCTATGTTTCCATATACAGCACAGTGTCTCGTGCTGCTGCTGCTGCTGGTTTTGGTGAGGACAGAGGAAGGAATGCGAGCGTATGTCTCCACACCCATCACCCTGACCACAGGCCCACTCCAGCAGGCAGCCAGCAGCTAGCCAAGAAAAACTAGTCAGCCATGAGGAGGCCATGGCACAGTTACAGAACCCTGAGACCAGTGTTGGGCAAGTTACTCTGAAAATGTAATCAAATTACTGATTACTCCTTTTAAAAGTAATCACGTTACTGTTCTGATTACTTTATGTCAAAAGTAATTAATTACATTACTAGTGACGTTACTTTTTTCTCCATGAAATTGATGAAATCCCAGCATACACGCTCCCGATAAATACTTGTAATTAAAGCATCAACATTCACTGAACACTGTTATTTTTAACTAAAGCAAGCGGCTGCTGAGTGCATGGTTTAGCATGGCAGAATACCAGCAAAGAGCGCTGCATTTATAATCTCTAAAAGACATCTCAGTTCATCGCAATCTCACAAATCTCTGTTATAACACAATAAATATATGCACAATGAATCTTTCATAATGTCTACAATCCGTGTGTTATAATGAGAGGATTCGTGAGCACGCAAATGTCAGCACTGCATTGCTCAATGCTGCAAACACTTGTTATAGCCTAAATAAAAAAATCTCTTAGCCGTGCACACCTGTTAAAGTTCTATTTCATATTAGTTCATGTTGCTTTGGTGCAAGAGATTGAAATAAAGCAATTGATTGTTTTTTATATATTTATGTTTAGATATTTCTATTTTGCGGGAGTCCTGTGACTCATTTTATTCTCGTCGGGTCTCGCGGGAGCAAGTCTCTAATCCACTGGCACTTGACTCGACAGTGCGTGTGCTACATCCTTTTTACAATCTCTAGATTATAAAACTGCATTCTGTCAGCAATGTAACGCGGCAGTAACGTATAGATACTTCGGCTTGTAACTATACTCTTAATTACTATTTTGAAAATTATAACGCGTTAAATTACTCTGTTACTAAAAAAGTAATCCAATTACTGTAACGCGTTACTGCCCAACACTGCCTGAGACACAGCTAAAGCATATCCAGACACAACTAGAGTACACAGAGACACCACTACTGCACACTGAGCAACAGCAATGCTGTTGTGTTGTTTACAGTGGTTCTTTTGCTTGAGATATGCTTGGGATATCATTAAGAAAGGGTTTTCTGTATGTAAGACAATGCACAATCACAATTGGTATATGTAGATTTTCTTAACAGTTTATTTGTTCTGTCATTCATACATTTTGGATTAAATTAATACGGAACTGGTTTGGTGACCATTGACTTAAATGGACAAAAAGGAGACACTTTTCAAAATAACTTCTTTTACACTACCATAAAAAAAAAAACTTTTATTTTGCACAAAAATGTTTTATTCAGATGCATTAAATTGATCAAAGAGACAGTATATACTTTTACATATATTTTACAAATTGTTTTCTATTTCAAATACTTGCTGTTCTGTTGAACTTTCTTCAAATCAAAAATTATTAATAAATTACATTTTAAAATGCTTAAAATAGAAAACAGTTATTTAAAAGAAAATTAATAATATTTCACATATTACTGTTTTTACTGTATTTTTGATCAAATGACTGCAGCCTTCGTGAGCATAAATCTGAGTTTGGCATTGAAAAGTATTTCAGCAATATAAGGCTGAAGAAGTCAAAGGTGGATTTCTGGGAGGTAACTAGAAAACTCTTAGCAAGAACAAACTAACACAGTATAAGAATGTGCGTTTGAAGATAACTGATTCTTTTTCATTGTGAACACGTCCTAACCCCATGGCAGCATTCCCCATCAACTCTTTCAATTGGGTGTCTTGTGGGGCGTAATTCAAGTCAACACATATAATTACACAACCCATTGAGCGAGACAATGGTGGAGCTATACTGCTCCGCTCCCTAAGGGCGCTTTAACACCTGGCCCTTTGTTTCGGAACCTGGCGCGTTTCCCCCCTTAGCACGGTTCGTTTGGGCATGTGTGAACACGGCAATCGCACTCGGATCCGCGCCAAGACAATCGGTCCGAGATCGCCTGAACGACGTGGTCTGGGCTTGATTGAAAACGAGCTCTGGAGCGTTTCGGTTGTAGTGAGAAAGCAATCCGATCCAACGGACCAATGAACCAGGCTATATCACAATGTATAATGGGTGATTACGTAAGTTCCGTGAAAAGCATTTGTTTTGTTGTTTTGCTAATACTTCAAAAATAACCTGTGAATGTGGTGAGCACGTCTTTGCCATTCAAAAATTAAACTTTTTTTGTTTTATAATGCCGTCTTATTGCTCTCCTCTGTAGTATGTGCATTTTTAAAAATGTTTTCCCAATCAATCCGGGACTCCCCCCCCCCCCCTGCTCAATGATAAATTATTTTAACGCAGCTACAAAACAACAACAATAAGCCCGCGAAGCTGTTATTGTTCCATTCTGACAGATGACAGCTGTGACAGCTAAGTGGAATCCCGAAAATAAACCGTGGAACTTTGACCAATGAGAGAACAGTTTACTCGCTCGTGACTTGTATTAACACATTTGGTCCTTTTAGAAATTTTGCTGTGTGAAGCGAACCGCACCAAGAATAAAAAAGCAACATTGTAATAATTGTAATCCCTTTTTCGGAATGAAGCAATCGATCTACAGGTGTGAAAACACCCTCACTGCACATACTTAGATCCACTCAAATATCTTTTTAGCTCTAAAGTTCAGATTAGACACAGAAAGAAATGGACACACACAAAACAAAGAGGGATAAACGAGATTCCGAGACAGATCTTACCACAGTGGGAATATGATTTCCTGTGGGATGGTGAAGGCCTTATGATGCAAAGGCCATTTCAATGAGCTGAGCTGATGGCATACATGAACTCACTGCTCAGAAACGCTTGTAAATGCTCCAGCTACCGTTAGCGCCAGAGAGGCTGCAAACACGCTGACTTAGATTAAAAGATGGACCAATAGAACCTAAAACCTCACAAACAGGGGAATGAGGATGGCAGGTCTTTACAAAAATGGGATATGGGAGATTACTCCAACTGTGAGTCGCTCTGTCATTTAATTTTGTTCATAGTGATGGCTAATGCCAAGAAAATGCAAGTCGTGTACCGTCACAATGCTACTGTGTTGTGCATGGTTGCCAGGACGTGGCTATGTGAAGTTTAGTCATGTCTTTTATTTTGAAATTCCTCATCATCAGTCTTGTTCATGGTTTCATGTCATATGATCTGTATCCTGTTTGTTTCTTGGGTCATGTTCTCACTGGTTCATTGTCTTATTATCTTGTCATCAGTTATGTCTTCTCACTGGTTCACAATCATTGTCTTGATATCTTTTTTAGTCTGTCCTTGGTGGTTTTTGTCATGCGTTCCCTGGAGTCGTAAGCCCTCATGTTTGCCTTGTCATGTACTGAAGTATGTTATGCTGTTCTGTATCCACATGTCAGGTCATTGTTTATTGTCAAGCTCATAGCTCATAGTTCATGTTTTGTTTCATGTCTTAGATTACGTTCATAGTTTGTTTATGGACCATTATCATTTTGAATAAAACTACACTTGGGTTCTCCGTGTCTTCATGCTCACCTGCTTGCTCACTCTGCACCCATTTACCTAAATTCATTACTTTAGAGTTTCTGCAAGTGAACGGCGTATTATTGTGCCATCTCAAAGAGGCACAAAATCACTTTCACGGACTTTTACATTAACTGTTCTCTCCTGGTGGAATGACCTGCCCAACTCAATCCGAGCAGCTGAGTCCTTAGCCATCTTCAAGAAACGACTAAAAACACATCTCTTCCATCTTTATTTGACCCTCTAACTCTAGCACTCTCTATTCTATTTTAATTCTACTTTATATTTATCTTTTTTTTATAAAAAACAAAAAACACTAGCTTTCTATTTTTTCTATTCTATCTACTTGTTTTTCTTTGTGTGTGTGTGTGTGTGTGTATAAATATATATAGATATATTAGATAATATATAATATGTAGCGAATCAGCTCATGGGGAAATATGAAAAATTAACCATAACTAGTTATAATTAACTATTCATATTTTGGATCCGCTGTAGATATTTAGCTTACCACTCAGGGTCAACCGTCTTGTCACTTCTAAGAAAGTTAATTTCCTGGTTAAAGGAAATAACTTTCTTACTGTACAATTCTATCAGTTTGTAACGTAAATCTGCATGATTAGTGACTCCGGTTATCAGTAAACAATGAACACGTCAAGTGTGATACAAGTAAGGTTTTTATTAACTACATAAACACTTAAACTAGTCCAACATACTACATAAACACATTAAGCCGTCTAACATACACACACACACACATACATACGTTGGTATAGGAGAGGGTTTAAGGTTAAGCACTAAGAAGAGACATCAGAAGACATTATGGAACCATTGTGCCTATTCAGACAGATCTACAGCCTGAGGGAAACCGTCCAGATTTCTTAGTCAAACACACCTTGTAAAAGTGTCACTGATACTTAAGGCTCAATAAATCGACTAAGTTATACTTTCACGTCTTAAAGAGATTCCTGATGCAAATCTTAAGGCCCAATATCTTGCTGAAGTTGGTTGATGAGAACGAACCCGTTTTGCGTCAGAGTAACTTGAAGAATGGAAGGACAAGGCCGAAGCCTGGCACGAGCTTAGCGTTTCCGGGAGCGTTTGTCTCACATCAATAAAAAAAACAAAAAAATCCCCCCCCCCCTTTTTTTTTTTGCTTCTGACTGAATCACCGACAGGGGCGGGTCACATGGAGTGTGTCCTTTTAAAGCCTGCAGAGATTCACGCCTCCCAAGATGGGCTTGCCCAATGGGGAAGGCTGAAATCCCAAGCGGGAGGATGGAAATACTGGGGATTTTTATGACTATTTGTCTGTAAGCATGGTATTTTGCAAATGTAATTCGCTGGAGTGTTGAGGCACGAATTAGTACAGATTATTAGAACATCAATATGTTGCATAGGTATCAGCATGTAATATGCACTCTCGGTTAGATCATCCGAAGATGAATTCATTGAGACCAAACATGAAATAGGTGAGGTTTTATTAACTAGTGGTCTATGATAACATGAAAAAAACAGCATACACTACAACAGACAATATACAAGACAGTAATGGTATACACAATGACCTGAAGGATATGTGTGTTCAATCAAAGAAAGGTTTTCCTATGACTTAATTAGAAAGGGTCCATTTCTACTGTGCACTGTCTCTCTTCCTATGGAAATGAGGGAGTTTCTCCCCCCCCCTCCATTCCTTTTGAGTCGAAAACCAGTGATATCATATTAATTGTCAGGGTGACCAAGGTTGGGGATGGGTTCAGGCACAAAACCTTACATCCATATATTGTTTGAGGGGACTGTGACGATTTGTTTTAATATAATGATAAGTGAGTTTTCATCCAAAAATATATATATTGTGTTTGAGTGGTCCAGACGCTACAAATGCCCCCTTTCGAACGTTGTTGTCTGTAGAATAGACAAAAACGAGCGATGTCAAAGGTGCAGAATAATCGAACACACACCTGCCACTCACGTCTGGGAGCCAGTGGTGGTTTTTGGCTTTTGGTGCCGTGTTGGATGCTGTCTGGTGGTGTGCTGTGGTGATGTAGGCTGTAGCAAGGTGTGGTTCCTCGAGCTTATGCAGCAGGTGTCGAAGCTGTGTCACCTGCCATCCTGAAGTGAGTTAGTCCAGGTAAGATGGTCATTTGTCGATGTTGTTAGCCAGTAGGCCATCCGTGGTACCCGCGATGTGGGACAGTCGGGTTAGACTCTCACTGGTGAGAGTGCAGCTGGTTCCAGGTATTGCAGGTAATTGTTCTGGAGATTTTGTAGCGTGCAGAGAGTTTCTGACTGACCTAGTGATGATGGCAGGAGGGCAGAAGGGGGTTGTTAGCTCTCTGTGTAGCTTGAACGTCACTAGAAATCTGTTGTTTGCGGTGTCGCTTGGCTCTTGTTGCGGCACCGACTTGAGCTTGCCTGAGTCGTGTTGGTAGAGCTTTCACCGTTGGGCATGTGGGCCCGCTGCTCAAACCAACGTTGTCTGGCTGCTTCTGGGGTGTCGACCGGTTTCAAGGGATGCTCCTCCCTTGGAGGGGCTTGATGCTGTGTTGCAGCAGGCAAGGATTCAGAGGTTTGTCCTTCTCAGTACTCTTTAGTTGAGTTTTGTTCAAGGAGCTTTTTTTGCGAGTGTCAGCAGCTCCTGTAACCCAGAAGTAGGCGTGTCCCGCTGTCCTTGTGTAGCCTCCGTTTTGTGGAGGAGGATGTTGTGTGGACTGCTGTTGGACATACCGTGGTGTTTGCAGGATGAGGACGCCTTTTCCCAGTGTTTGGTCTGGAACCTGGGTCTGTTGCCATGGTGATGGCTCCGTCCTCTTCTGGCTAGGGGCTTTCTGTAGAAGGGTTTTGCATTGTGGCAATGCTGGGTGCCTTCTGGTGCCCGCTTTGGATTCTGAGTTGTGAAGTTCAGAATCAGTGGGGTTTGACAAACACCTTTAGTGGAGGCCTTGTGCTTGTTAAAGGCCTTCTGTGTCAGGTTACGCTGCTGTTGATTAGGCATTGTGCGGCAGTCCCTAATGCCTAGATGACTTCTTGCAGCTGGTGTCCTCCGCAATCCCAGGGTAATTGTGAGCTTTGGATTAAGTTTGTCAAAGTCTGTGGTAGTAAACATGGGGAGTTTCACACCGGCCCTGCTTGGTGTCTGAGGCAGCGATCAGTCCGTGTTCAGACTATGGGTCTGAGAGTATTTAGGTTGCCAAATGTTTGTCTCTGGCAGCTCGTTGGGGTCTGTGGGGCCACACGGTGTGTGTGTCTGTTGTGATCCTCTGGAAGGGTCCCTGCCCCACCTCCTTGTGGCTGCTGGTTGGTGATGTGTGTACAGTGGCTCTCGCCCCCCCCCTCGCGGGTTCAGACTCTTGGCTGAGGGGGTGGCCTGCTGGCCAGGGGAAGTTCTGTTTCGTGTTTTCCCTGTCTGTTCGCCTTGTGGTCTGCAAGCATATTTCAGTTTATTTGTGACACTGAATTCACCTCGTTGCGTTGTTTCGGTTCGCCTGAAAATTTTTTTTTTTGTTGCAGCTGCAGAGGTTTTCAGGGAGCTGACTTGTGAAGTGTCAAGCAGAAGGCTTTGGCTCCCTTTCCCCCCTTTCGTAGCTGTGCACAGGCGTGGAGGGCTTGCACTGCTGGCGACCGATGTTCAGCCGGCTGTCTTTTGCTTAAGTCTATGCGCAGTCGGTAGGATTGTTTAAATTCTTTCTGAACCATGTCAAGCTGCTCTTTAACCGCTTAGTCATGGTTTGGACCTCAGCTCTGGCTGTATGGAGCTGGCCTTGTAAGGCCTTAGATGTGGTGTCTCTCTCATTTAGTTCCACATATGTTGTTTAAATAGTGACTTTGTGTGAAACAGTTCTCTTTTCATGTCCTGTCTGATGGCTTTTTCCAGCTGTGCTTGGTGTCCAGCAGCTGTTAGAGCTTTCTGAAGACTGGTGATTTCCTTCTGTTTCATCATTCTGTGAGGTTCTTTGCATCCGTGCTGTGCTTTCTCTCGTTGAGCAGGTGACAGTTCTCTGCAGAATTCTGTGACTTACAGAGTCACAGAATACCTCCTGTCTGAGGCCCTTGAGGATGTGGGCCGAGGAGAGGATGATGCTGGTCAAGTGATCGCTTATGTCGCAGTCTCGCTGTTCCTTTCTTTTCTTTGCATGTAGGTCCGTTGGCTGCTTTACAGTGCTCTGCTGGGTTTCCAGGTGGTCCTGGTTAGCTGGCAGGGCTGGATGTCTGTGGACTGTCTGCGACATACTGGCACACTTGTGGGAACACCAAAGAGAGAAAGGGACAAGACAAATGCAAGTACGTACAGAGGTGTTAAACTATCTCTAAGGTGAACGGCTGTGTAGGCCGTGTACGTCCTGACTACTGTAAGTCACTATGAGGTAGTGCTATGTTTTTTTTGGGTTTCGTGAACACAAAGGAAGAGTTTGATTAACTTTGTTGAGGGGCCGTAAGCAGGGTCAGCTGATGACCGGGCTATACTACTGATGGTTCACGGGTTTTGTCACTATGACGAAACTGAAATAAAATAAGATGAACTAAAAAAAAAAAAAAGGGAACATTTTTTACCTATTTTAGTTTTGTTTCTAAGAGTTATGGCTAAGCAGGTTTCACTTGTGTTTGATGCTGCAATAGACTTCATAACCCTTGGGTTAGGCTGTTAGCTAAACTAGCATGGACCCACCAAATACCTCGTCAAAAGTAAAAGAAACAGTGGGAATTGTTTCTATTTTTATGTTAGCCTACATTGTGTTGCAATGTTAGCTGCCCTTCAACGTATTAGGCCTTGCACTGAGGCGTGAGGAGAAGTAGAGTGGAAACAGGGATTATGCTACTAATAAGCTGTATAACTCGCTAAGGAAACAACATTTGCTCGAACTACTGTAATCCTATCCAAAACGACGATGGTGATGGTAAAATAAAAAAAAAAAGGTAAAAGTAAAAACAAAACAAAAAAAAACTTAAATAAATCAAATACAATGGGTCCTAAGAGCTGTAGGAAATTAAAAGGGAAAGTAAATAAAAAAAAAATAAAAAAAAAATAAATTAAAAAAAAAATAAAAAAAAATTGATTTAATTAATCTCAAATTTAATAAAAATCAATTTAGTTGAATTGGTACATTTGTGCTAAACAATGTAAATAAATGCAATAAAATAAAGAGGTAGAATAAATCAAAACAAAAATCAAAGAGAAGAGGGAGCAGAGAGAGGGAGAGAAAGTTTGGTTAAAAGTTACACTATTACACTTTTTTTACATCTAGTGTTAGTCAGATGCTAACAGCTAGCAGTTGAGGTAAAGGGCTTAGCTTAAGAGTTATCGTTAGTTACACGCAATTCTTTGTTGACACACAGGTCAGTGAAGTGAATGCTGTTGTCAGATTAAACGGAAGAGTCTGCTCACACTTCCGGGTCACGTGTTGCTAGGAGACCAATGCAAACTCACAACAGGTGCATGTGGAGCAGACTTGCACTGCTGTAGCCTGCTGGAAAGTCAGCATGTCCCAAGACAAATTCATTCATTACTCAAACAGCACATTCACTTCACAGGCAAGGGATTCGTATTTAGCTACGCTAGAATAACACCATTAATTTTATGTAAATGTTTAACATGAGCGGGTCAAAATGAAATACAATGATACGTAAAACATAATAAGGCCTTAAATTAATGAAAAGAGGAGTATAGCTCAGATCACCTACAAAGTGCTGAAAAAGGGGATTTCTTCGCACAAGATCAGACCGATTCATTCTGGTAACATTTATATGAGCTGCTAATCCCGAGACTTCGTCGTCAGAAAATAGACTTGTGCTCCACTAACAACAGAGATTAGGATTTCTTCGCTAAAACCAGGTTAGTTTCTTATCGTACGATTTAAAAAAACATTATAGCAGTGAAACTTTCTAATACCTGTAGGAAGGCACGTTCAAGCTATAGTGTGTTATCTGAGTATACTCAGAACCTGTGGCCGCAGGGTGTAGTGCGCGAGTTACGGTATGATGGTTGTGCCACACATGAGTGGGTCGAGATGAATACAATGATACATAACACATTATAAGGCCTTAAATCAGTGAAATGAGAAGCATCGCTCAGATCACCTACACAGTACTGCAGAAGGGGATTTCTTCGCCCAAAATCAAACCGATTTATTCTGGTACCATCTATATGAGCTGCTAATCCTGAGATTTAGTCGTCAGAAAATAGACTTGTGCTCTAATAACACAGAAATTAGGATTTCTTCGCAAAAATCAGGTTAGTTTCTTATCGTACGATTTAAACACATAGCACTGAAAACTTCTTACTGCTCGTAGGATGGCGCATTCAAACTATAATTTTATCTGTTTTTGATCAGGAACTGGTATGGGCATGGAGAAGAAGTTACTAATTTATGAAACAGACACATAAGATTGATTTTTGGGTCTGCTTGCAAGCAATGTTTAAAGCGACGCCACCGTTCGAAATTACTGCTCGTACTGCATAAAGTAGGAAACTATTGTTTTCTGGTTAGCTTGTCCAAGTTTCTGGGGGTCGCATCATGCGCTGCTGCTGGGATGCTTGGAAGGGACCCCCCCTCCCTGTGGTTGTTTGAGGTATTATGGTTCTGTCTGCTGTGTTGTTAAGCAGAAAGTGCTGGCTCCTCCTTTCGTAGCTTCGTGCACCTGAGGTAGTTTTGCACTGCTGAGTGAGGATGCTGGAGTAGGGTGTTTCTCCCACTGTGTGTCCTTTTGCAGCCTATAAGAGTACCTGAGTTCTCTTTGGACCATGTCAATTTTGTCTTGAGTGTTGTTCAGCTGCTGGGTCAGAGTCTCAGTTCTGGCAACTTTGTCTAATAGCTCAGAATTTGCTGCTTTAATAGTTATTTTGTGTGGGTGTTTCCTTTCCAGTTCCTTTCTGGCTACCTTTTCCAGGTGTTCTTGCTGTTCAGCAGCTGTCAGAGCTTTTTGAAGTCTATTGATTTCCTCCTGTATCTCCATTTTGCTGGGGTCCTTGTGGGATACCGCTGTGATTTGTTGCTTGAGATCATTTACCTCCTGTTTCAGACCCATGAGGTTGTGGGCCACGGAGGGTGATGACCTTGGCGAGCTTTTTGTAGCCACAACTCTCGCCCGAGTCCTGAGTCTGAGGTACACTTCTCTCTCTGTGTCCATTTGCTTTCGGCTCAGTAGGTGGTCGTCTGCCCTGGGTAAAGGGGGTGTTCCTCACGACGCCTGGCCAGCCCTCTCTGGTCTGCATTCGGGGCAGTTAGTCTGAGCATCTGCAACATATTGGCACACTTGTGTTGAGAGTAAGGGCTAGAGACTACTACAAGATCAAAACAGAGTGTGAATGCTAAAATAGTTTTGGGTCAGCATATGTTTTGCTGAAAAGGACGTAAACAGGATTTTGATTGATGATTTAAGACTACTGTCAAATTATTGTCCAATTATCACTCAGAATTTGCTGACGGTTCCCCAAACAAGCTTAATCTCTGAGGTATGAAGGAGAAAAGGGACAAGCAGAAGGAAAAGTAGAGCATTTCTATTCAGATTATGCTGATTAGTTTTGAAAATAAACAAATCAAAAATAAAAATGTATCTGGTTCCTTTTGAGGATCAGAAAGAACATCAAAACAAAGTGGACCATTTACCATGTAAATGGATTTAAAATTAGCTGACTTCTATTATTAAAACAGGGTAATCAATCTGATATTAGGAACAATCAGTAGCACTCGTGATTAACTGATTTGTGTTGGGCAACACACCATGTCTGGTCACAGCTGCTGCGTGTTCAGCTCCCATGCTGTGATTTTGCCATGTGTGTGCCCCGCCCTCCATAGCATGTTATTCACTGTGTTACTAAAAACACCCAATAACTTATTGATTCTTCTCTAGATAGACAGTTAAATATGTAATTAAATTTTTATTTAATTAGCTAGTAACTGAGCCATAGCATTCAGGAAGGATAGATCTAAAATAGTTAAATTCGCTGAGACGAATTGAAGATTGAGAAACATAGAAAAAGAAGAAAAAGAAGGAAGAGAAATGGAAAAATCAGAAACCGGGGATTAGGTTAAATTCAAATTGCTTCACACTGCACACACGCACGCTGTATTTAAGAGCTTCAATTAAAGAGTGTTAACCCCTAATTGTTAAAGCTATTTGAGTAGCTTAGCCTAAAATGAAACTATGCTAAGTCGTGTTAGCTTAGCTGCTTAAGGTGGTTTGTTTACAACATGGCGTGTTGTGTTATGTGAAGTTAGCGCTTCCTGTGACAGGTTGTTGTCACGGTAACCAATGCGTGCCAGTGTAATTAACGCAGTTTAATTTCTGTCTATGTTAAACAGTCATAGTTTTATAACGTGGTGCTTTCAGCCTTCAAGACTCGTTAAAAAAGATTACAAAACGTGTTTACTGAAGTAAACCGTTTTAACATATATGTATTGTTTGCCTCACATATGAGTACTAAAGTACATTATTACACCTTTAATTTCACTCAGCGCGTGAAACACAGTAATGACCACCAGGTTGTTCGGCTTATATATATACAGTCAAAGTTTAGATGAATTGCTTCAATCTAATTATATACTATAAGGCCTTTATGCTGTAGAAAAGGAGCAACAATTAAATCTACCTTGATATAACTGTACTGAGATTTCTTCTTCAAAGAAACAATTTAAACAATACTGCAATTTTGTGATTTCTTCACTAAAGCATATTACATTATGGTACAGTTTGGACATGCCGCTGAGCTGAGATTCAGACTTACGCTTTGTCAAGACAGATTTATGCTTTAATACTGAAATTAGGGTTTCTTTGCTAAAATCAGATTAACCTTACACTGCTACCATTAAGCATGAAATGCATAAAGACTCTTTCAATCATAATAGTGGTACCAATTCAAGCCCCTACTTTATATGCATTTAAACAAGCCAGCAAATAGGGACACCGGTCATCTGAAGTCACGTCCTATTTTAACCTGTGCTATCAAGCACACACTTTTTAAGTTGCCAGTGTTTAAACTCATACCTTTCGTTTTATCACGCCCGCATTCTCCACCAAAATCTGTAGCGAATTAGCTCATGGGGAAATATGAATAATTAACCATAACTAGTTATGATTAACTATTCATATTTTAGATCCGCTGTAGATATTTGCTGACCACTTAGGGTCAACTGTCTTGTCAATTCTAAAACGTTAATTTCCTGGTTAAAGGAAATAACTTCTTACTGTACAATTCTATAAGTTTGTAACGTAAATCTGCATGATCAGTGACTCCGGTTATCAGTAAACAATGAACACGTCAAGTGTGATACAAGTAAGGTTTTATTAACTACATAAACACTTAAACTAGTCCAACATACTACATAAACACATTAAGCCGGTCTAACATACACACACACACACACACATACAGTTGGTATAGGAAAGGGTTAAAGTTTAGCACTAAAGAAAGAGACATAAGGAATGACATTTATGGAACCATTTTGCATATTCATCAGATCTAAAACCTGAGGGAAAACGTAAGATTCTTAGCTCAAACACACCTTGTAAAAATGTGTAACTGATACTTAATGCATCAATTAAATCGACTAAGTTTGATACTTGCATGTCTGTATGAACAAAGATTCCTGATGTGATCTTACGGCCCCAAGATCTTGCTGAAGTTGGTTGAGGGAAAAGAACCAGTTTGAGTCAGAGTCATTTGATGAATGGAAAGGACTAGGCCGAGGCCTGGCACAAGCTTAGCGTTTCCGGGAGCGTTTGTCTCACATCTTCTTAGCTTAAGACCGAACCACCGACAGGGGCGGGTCACATGGAGTGTTGCCTTTTAAAGCCTGCAGAGATTCACGCCTCTCAAGATGGGTTTGTCCAATGAGAAAGGCTGAATTTCCAAGCGGGAGGTTGGAAATACTGGGATTTTTATGACTCTTTGTCTGTACGCCTGGTATTTTGCATATGTAATTCGCTTGGGTGTTGATGCACAAATTTGTAAAGATTCTTAGAACATCAATATGTTGCATAGGTATCAGCATATAATATACACACTTGTTTCGATCATAAGAAGGCGAATTCATAGATACTAGACATGAAATAGGTGAGGTTATATTAACTAGTGGTATATCATAACATGCATAAAACAGCATACAATACAAAAGACAATATACAAACGTAATGTTAGACACAATGACACCAAAGATAATGGTAATTCAAAATCAACGAAAGGTTGTCCTATAATAATTAGAAACAGTCCATTTCTCAGGGCATTGTGGTGTCTTTCTCATGAGTAAATGACGGAGTTTCTCCCGACATTCCGTTTGGGTCATAAAACCAGTGATATCTTGATTAGTTGTCATGGTGATCAAGGTTGGGGGATGGTGTTCAGCCGAAAACCTAACATCCAGTATATTGAGTGAGGGGACTGTGACGATTTGTTAATCTAATGAATAATTGATTTGTTAAATCCAAAATAAAAATTAGTGTGTCAGATTGTTCGAGACGCTACAATATATACCTTGCTACGTGTCTATGATATTTTGGTAGAAACTATGGTTACCATGGTGATATTTTGTAACTATTTTCCATAAATATCTGTCACTAAGTAAATCCCTATTTACCTCAAATGCAACCTCATGGATCTTTCTGTGCCTCCAGGTTTACAGATGACCCACAGTAGGTGAGACAGTTTGTGTTTCCAGACGTTGTGGTGGCTGACAGACATGACGCAGGAAGATGTCTGGACGTCAAAAACTCCTGCTAATGTAAATAAAACGCTTACACAAACAAACACTTTCTATTGGAAACTCTCAAGCACAAAAATGTATTGGACAGAGGAAAAAGGTGTTCTCCTTGTGAAATTTGATTCTAATTAGTTTGTTATTTTTTGTTATAAATACAACTGCTGAGCTTCCTGCTTTAATGTGACAACATTACCTTTGTTATTCTTTGAAACCAGCCTACCACATACAACAATGTTTGGTGAGACGCCATAAACTCCCAGCCACCATGTTAAGCCTTCCACAATGGGAATGACTCTAGATGTAATCCATCCAGCTCTTGTGCATATCGAGTCAGGCACGGGGGGGGTTGACACAAATGCTGTTAGTATCCTTCATTTCTCTGTAGGTGTTATTCGGTTAATGCATACGGTGGAGTGTGTGTGTTTGTGTTGTGTGTGTGTGTGTGTGCGTTTGTGTGGGGAGGATTGTTGTTTATATACAGAGGAAGAAATAAGGACCCCTTGTAGAAGGAGCCAGATCTTTCTCATGGCAAACTTCCTCTCTCTGTGATCAGGATTATTTACAGATGCGATGCTGCCATTGCTCATTTCTCAAAGAGGAAAAAAACACCATCTGCTCTCTTTTTCCATTTACTGATCTCGCTTTTCTCATCTCATCTAGTTTTGCAAACGGCCTTGGATGAGCCTTAATCTAACTCTACAGGTCATAATAAGTGCTGAGATTTTACCATTTTCTGCTGTTAGGTGAGAAAACTTCACATCCTTGAATTCATTTTGAAGTTTGATCGCTTCAGTGCCCATTCATTCTCCTGGTACATTCTTCATAGTTTCTCCTATAGTGTTCTACGACTGAAAAAAAAAAAAAAAAAAAAACAAAAAAAAAAAAAAAAAAGCCCATTTGATGGGGAATGTCATCAGGGTGAGTAATGATGACAGAATTTTCATTTTGGGTGAACTAAAATATATCATTAAGTATAATTAAATGACTAATCGTTTCTAATCTATACGTATGCAAAACAACTAACAATCATGAAATAGAGAAAGGAAATAGAAACAAAAGGTTGCACCCATACACCAGTGGTTCTAAAACTGCATTAGGATGCAAATCTAGAAAAAGATATTAATCCATACAGAAACCACCAGGTTTTGTCTACCATTGAAGAGCTGGGTCACGAATTGCCTTAACTGATCAAAAATGGCAAGAACGCGACATTTATTTTAAACATTGTAATAACTAAATGTGACGATTCCATAGGTTAAATGCTGTTCTTTTGAACTTCTTATGCACTATTTTGATAATAATAAATGTTTGAGCAGCAAATCATCATATTTGAATGATTTCTGAAAGATCACGTGACCCTGAAGACTGAAGAGTAATGATACTAAAAATTCAGCTTTGCCTTCAGAGGCATAAATTACATTTTAAAATATTAAAATTGAAAAGTTGTTTCAAATTGTAATAAGTTCCCACAAAATTACGTAGTCATCAAGTAAATGCGCCCTGTGAGCATAAGAGACTTTTAAAAACTTTTAAAAAATCTTACCCACCTTAAACTTTTTAATTGGTACAGTACATGCTTTTTCAGTCCATTCTATTAAACTACTAAGCATAATTCTCTACAGGGCTGAACAAAGACTAATTATCTCAGGAAATTAATGACAAATTAAATGTTATCATATTTCATTACGAAGATGTACCAAGAAGTGAATTTAAGAAACATTCTCAGTGTTAGTGCTTTGGTTTTGGTCTCACTTGACATTCACCGTATATAAGGGGAAGCTAAAGATAACTGAGAAATGACTTTACTCTTGCTCATTTCCTGAACATTTTGCCCTGTTCATTTCCAGGTGTGTTTCAAGTTGATTTCCACATTACACTGAGCAGACATCTCTGTTGTCTATAGCTCCAAGCACCTGGGCCACTGCAGCCAAACATCTGCTGTCCAAACACCACTGAATTTGCCCTTACATACACAAACATTACATGCATTCTCATCCCTGCATACAAACTCCTATACAACAGAAACGCACGCACATTCACAGACACACAACACACACACACACCACCACACAACACACACACACAACACACCAAACACACACACACACACTGTTATCTAAATGAGACTTCTTTTGTTCTTATATAAACCTAAACTTAATATTTCAGACTAACTCAAACTCTACCCTAAAAATTAAACAAACAAACAAATAAATAAAACTAAAGATACTTTATAATTAAAAAAAAACAAATAATGTATCATGTAAATCCATCAGATTAATGTTTTTTGGTTACACGTTAAGTTAAGGTTTCACTTTAACATTATTAAATCACAAGCTACCTGAAAATGGAAATACTTAACATTTTCCAATAAAGTCCCCCTAAGAGTTAACGGTATTCATTAAAGGAACACTCCACTATTTTCGAAAATAGGCTTATTTTCCATCTCCCCTAGAGTTAAACAATTGAGTTTTTTCCGTTTTCGAATCCATTAAGCCGATCTCCAGGTCTGGTGGTAGCTCTTTTAGCTGTAGCTTAGCATAGATAGTTGAATCTGATTAGACCGGTAGCATCTCGCTCAAAAATGACCAAAAGTTTCTATATTTTTCCTTTTTAAAACTTGACTCTTCTGTAGTTACACTGTGTACTAAGACCGACGGAAAATGAAAGTTGCGATTTTCTAGGCCGATATGGCTAGGAACAATACTCTCATTCCGGCGTAATAATCACGGAACTTTGCTGCCGTCCCAGGGGGTGCAGCAGGCGCAATGAGATTACGCAGCGCCTGAAAATAGGCCCAGTCAGTACCCTCAATAACGTCCCTATTTTCGGCGCGCGTAATAGCATTGCGCCTGCGCCCCATGTACGGCGCAGTTCCTGATTATTACAGTTCCTAGAAAATCGCAACTTTTCATTTTCCGTCGGTCTTAGTACACTATGTAACTACAGAAGAGTCAAGTTTTTTAAATAGGAAAAATATAAGGAGAGAAATATAGAAACTCTTTGGTTCTTTTTGAGCGAGATGCTAACGGTCCAATCAGATTCAATGATCTATGCTAAGCTAAGCTAAAAGTGCTACCGCCAGACCCGGAGATTGGCTGAATGATTCGAAAACGGTAAAACTCAACTGTTTAACTCTAGGAGTTGAAAATGAGCCTATTTTCGAAAATAGTGGAGTGTTCCTTTAAATATCATTAAATAACAATAGGCAAAACACTTATTACAGGATTTGTTCAATTTTTATTTAGTTAATAAAAATACAACTGTTCTTTGTTAGTTAATGTTAGTTCAGGTCCATTAAATAATATAAACAGATACAAATTTTGATTTCAATAATGTATTAGAAAATGTTAAAATTAACATTAACTAAGATTAATAAATGCTTTAGAAGTAGTTTTCATTGTTAGTTCATGTTAACTAATGTAGTTAACTAATGTTAACAAATTGAACTTTATTGTAAAGTGTTACCAAAATAACATTTCACATTTGTGTAACGTTGATACACACATTGTTGCATAAGTTGTATTAATTGACATTAATATATTATGAACACATAGGAATCAAAAATATATTTATACATTAATATCATTTAAGATTATTAAGCCCGTGCGTCTACCAAAGCATTTTTTCCCAAGGCTAGTGTATTTTTAAAATTGTTTTCAATGGCTGCACCGCGTTTTTTAAAACACCATATTTTCACGGGAGCGCTCGGGCGTTTTTTTCTCGGCGCCGAGAGTTGAAGAATGTTCAACTTTGGGTAAAACGCAGCTCTCATCACTGTCACTTTTTAGTCAGCCGTCCAATCTCAGTGGAAGGGGGCGGGGCAAATACCACTCCAACCACCTGTCACACATTCTACTTGAACTACGACTAACAACTTTGGAGGAGACGTTAATATTGCTTGTCTCCGAGAATTCTTGTCTGTACCAGATGGGGTTCCTGGACTACTACGAATATTAATATGAAAAATAATGCTTGCAACATTTAATTCACGATGCATTTGCCACATTACTTCAGCGGATATTTCATATCATAGCAACCAAAGCATTTCAAAGCTGCGCCACAGAAGCACTCTAAAGTGCTCACAGTTAGGCGTTTTCAGCTGGCTAAAAATGCTATGGTGGACGCACGGCCTAAATGCTGTAAAAAAGTTGTTCATTATTAGTTTACAATACCCAACTCACATTAACTAATTGAACCTCACTGTAAAGTGTTACCAAAAATTTTTTTATGAATCATTTTTAAAGTATGTTTCTACAAAAGGAGATTTTGTCATATTTAGCTAGCTTCTAGGGATAGATTTTGTCCTCAAAGCATAGCTAATTAAACCCACCCACTCACACACACACTCATATAAACGTATACTTCCTCACACAAACACACAGATTGACAGCGCATGCTACCTACACTAGGCAGGCCGGCCTCACATGCAGCTTGTTTACGGCTGCGGCACAGAGCGGCTGCAGAATGCCTGTGCTGTAATGTGCCGTAATGGAAAACGTCTGCTTTGCTCCTCACCTATCAGGTGCTAGAGGTCAGAGGTGACACATGGAGCCTGTTAGCATTCCAACCTCAACATCAGAGGAAGGATGAAAGTATTTATGCTTCAAGAAAAGTGCGCTTGCGTTCGAATGCGCCTGTGTTTTCGTCTCATCTCTCTTACTCCCTCCATATCTGTAGCAGACCTGAGACTCGAGCCCTGCCCAGGCTCTCACAGCGAGCTGCGTGTTTCACATTACAGGCATATTTCCACATTGTATTTTGCTAACCCTCGCCTGCTGATAAAGGGCCAAAGAGCTTCAAAGAAAAAATGCTCCTCAGCACTTACAGTGACCAAACGTCTGCTGAGCACTGGAAAATAACAAGAGCTCTTTTGACAGGGCCCATGCTGTGAGGCGGAGTGGTCAAGGCTGCAGAGCCCAGCACACTTCGACCGGCCCTCTCAAAAATCTCCGACTCCAGGGGTTTGGCCTTTCGGTGATAGCTACGTTCATCAACTCCTCCTGGGCTCCTCCTTGATAAAATGAGAAGGGAACCAAGGAGCGCAGAGAGGGTGGGAAATGTCAGAAAAGCAGCCAAGCACTTGTAACAGATAGGCTAAATGAGATACTTTGTTTGGAGACACGAAATGGGGTGATCGTTCAGGGTCTCGATGCAGAAAAAGATGAGAAAGTTTGATAGAAAGGGGTGGAAACTCTTAAAGAATTAAAGGCAGTGATGACAGCTGGGCACGAGGTTTATGGTTTGGCTTAGTGCAGGCGTGCTGTCCTAACTAAAGAGAGGAGACTGCGAGAGCATGTCTATGTCTGGTATCTCTACATTTTTATACATCAAATATGAAATCAATTTCTCTTATTTGATTGGCCAAGCACCGTTTCAAGAGTGTTGATATTACTTTTCATGTTTTTTTAACACTTTACAATACATTTTATTAAAGTATATGTTCTTATGAACTAATTATGAACAATTTACATAATATTTTTTTTAATTATAATAATACATGATTAATTATATCGAATAATATTTAGTTTAATGTTCTACAATTTGATAAAATTTTATAATCTTTAATTAGTTACTTTAATTTTAATGATAATTAGTTTTATAATAATTTTTTTTAATTTCACTCATTTTATACAATTGTATAAATAAAATATGAAATCCTTCCTTCCTCTTGTTTGATTCCCAAGCACCATTTTGAGAGTGTGGTATTACTTGTCTTTTCTTTCTTTTTTAAGCATGAATTCATATGATTCAACATTTATAATAGATCTTGTTAACAATGATAATAGATTAAGAATGTCTATAAAACATATATAAATATAATAGAATCTTATTTGTTTTTAATACATCAATTTTAAAGAATTACTTTATCATTTATTAGAATGTTTTATTTTAATAATTTAGTTTAATACTAATTTATAAATATACTATTGATATGTTGTTTATTGTTATTTCATATTTGTTTATAATACATTCATGTAAAAATATAATACATTAATGTAATTATATACAACTTTAAAGAGTTAAAATGTTCTAGCATGTACTGTATGTAGAAATGAACATCAACCAAGATTAATAAAATGCTATAAAATTGTAGGTTTATAATACCAGCTGCATGAACTAATGTTAACAAACCGAGCCATATTGTGAAGTACTGAGCTGCTTCACTTTGTATTACTCTAATTGTTTGTGTTCGTGGCGTTTCAGTATCTGTATTGATCTCTGAAAACACTTGATCTCCCGCTTTTGCTTTTTTGCAAGTATTTATGTTGTTGGCAGTGAAAAAATAAACTTAATAACTGGCCAGTTATTCATTATTAATGTCTTGTTTATAGAACTGTTGT
>JADLZN010007173.1:0-142500 GCA_018155175.1 Sinocyclocheilus anophthalmus
TCTAGCATTCTTGTACAACGCTATTGTATTTTGTAGATGGATTTTATAGGTAATAATCTTTTCATTCATTTCAACATGTTTTCTTGCTTACACGCCCTCAACTCGGAAACTCAGGGCTTAAAGAAAATTCAGAGTTAACTGCTCCTAATTATGACTTTGTGGTGGCGTTCACGTTTGTCCAACTCCTAAATACGATCAATCCGTGATGACGTTTTGCTTTGGTTCTAGACCTTCTAATTAACTTTCATTGTGACTCAAATGGTTCTAAACTGAACAGAGAACCTCTGAGTTATGGGTCAAAGTGCAATCTTCATCCTAACAAAGGTTCACCCCCCCCCCCCCCCCCCCCCACACCCCACCTTCAATCACAATAATAACCGACAAGCATGGTCTTCAGGAGACACAGGTAACCGGAGGACCGTATGTGTTGTTGTTCATACCTGTGAGATCGGAGAAGGTGAGCGCATATATGACCCTCTCTCCCTGCATACTCAACAGCAGACAGCCACCATCAGGACTCCAGCAGGCCGACTGACACGATCACAGACACAAACACAGTTAAAACACGGGCAATGCAGTGTGCACATTGTGAATCACTTCCTTTAGCTATATGAAGGACAGTTTTCAGAAACATTGCTTGCAGGTGTGATAATTTTAATTTACACTTATTCATTTACACTTACAAATGAGGACAGGGTTTCTGCAGACATGAACAAGTAAAATTTAAGACTTTTTAAGACCTTTTTAATACCACCATATGAAATTTAAGACCTAAACCTGTAATGGAAATACACATTTTATTACATACATATATGTAATATTTAATGTGTATAAATTAAAAAGAAAACAAAATATCATTGCTGTAATAAATGGTATTTATAACTATGATATACAGTGAACTTTTCATGTCAGCAGACAATATTTTTTGGTGGAGTAAACAATTTATTCTGAAGCAATATTTTCATCAGTGTTCTATCAGCTTTTACATACTTAAATCTGCATATTTACCTTTACAAAGGCCTATGTTTAACCTTTTTAGATGTATGCATCATCTTACATGTCAAATTATTACAATTTATCAATAAATTCAATATACACTATAGGGCTGCTACCAGTCAGATTAAATCATTTACACTGCAAATAACAATAATTACAACTGCAATAAATAATGTTATGAGATTAATGTTTTAAATGCATTTATGAATATACAAATAAGAAATGTTGAGGGGAAAATGCATACTTTTCAACAAACTTCTCAACTAAACTACCAGTAAGCGACGGTATAAGTCAATTAATGAGACGAGGAAGTACTGAGGCATTCATTCAGCTGCAATTGAGTGTGTCATGCTGGCTATACTTATATTACTTGCGTGGCAGCTGACTCCTAAAGTTTTTGAATTCTTCATATTCTGTGTGGTGCGTCAGACAAGTTCAAAAGATTTTACTTTTATGCCGGCATTTTACCTTATAAAGCCATTTTTCTATAAGGGTCGCATTATCTTTTGAGGGTCAAAGTTCTACATTTAATCAGTGAATAGAATACGATATGTGATGCACCAAGAAAATGAACTCTAGTATCAACAATAATTCATCTTCAATCCAGATATAAGCTGCATCTGAAGTGGCATTTAGATGTTTACACGCTGTTTAATGCAGGACATGAATGCATTTAACCTGCAGTTACAAATGCATAAATAATGTTTTGATATATTAAACATAAAACATTGAATACTGATATTTGAAATAATTAAAAAAATGAAAACATACTTTAAACGTGAAATTAAAACTGCCAGTATAGGGTGGCAGTAATTCACTGTTAAGTGCGTCATTGCGATGAATCCGCATCATTTAAACGAGGATTCATTCGGGAAAGAAACACTCGTCGTGTGCTCAGAGACGCAAAAGCAAACAGCGCTGGCTGTGTTAGAATTATTTTGTTGCGAAATCGCTGCAAATACTAGAGCCACTATCGGCGTCTAAAAACAGAATGTTATCATAAAACTTCGTAATAAAAAAATCTATATCACATTTGTATATGGCAATTTTTGGAGAAAAAAAAGGCACTAGCTCCTGTGACTTGAGTAAAGTACTAGATGAAGTGCGTTTATATAAATATATAAATTTCTGCCCCCATGTCTTGAATTTTGTGATCATTCTAAATACATTTCAACAGACTGAATCACGCAGTGATCAGGCCAGAGCGCCCCACTGCAACTGCGCAACACACGACCTAGACTTAGTGACTTGCACTCTGTAGGTGTTTTGAATGTTTGTTTTGCGCCGTGAGAATATTGAGCAAAATAGCTCACTTGGTGTTATTTAACTATATCATGTTATGAATAAATTAAACATTTTGAATTTTTACTTCGGTGTGTTTCTTCTGAGTTTATGTGTGCGGTCACGCTCATTTGTTCTGAAGTCTCGAGACAAACAGAGTGAGCCTCAGCGCGAGCTTGTATTCTGTATTCTAACTTACTGCAGTTCTCTCTAATGATGCAGTAACTTACCGCGGGGAAGAAAACATCTTCGGTCTGTCCAATGATTGTAAAGTCATTAGGTCCGTCAGACTGAAGATATTTTAGCTGTAATTAGACCAAAAATAATTAAGACCCATCGAATCCGAAAATATTTAAGACATTTTAAGACTTTTTAAGGCCTTATATTAGGAAAACGTTATTTAAGACATTTTAAGACTTTTTAAGGACCCGCGGACACCCTGGAGGAATGCGACAAGCAATTCATCATAAAGAGGCAAATAAACACAGGAAGTGCTCGTAATATGAAGTTTCAGATATTGTTTAGAATAGTACTAGCTACAAATAGAGAAAGCACAGAGGTAGATTTTTTTTCTTGGCTCCCGCTCTAAATCACAGGCCATTTTACACTAAAAACATATAAAGACAGTGTTAAATTCAAAGTTCTGGCATGAAACTCTAGATGACACAGTCCAATAGGTCTAACTCAATCTGACATAATGACATCACATGGCGCAGCTGATTGGTTCTCTCCTGTATCGATAGCCATTGAGCTCGCTGCTCAACATTCAAATATATGACTAGTGCTTGCTGTAGCAGAGCAGCTTGCTTCAGAAACCCTCCACCATCCCCAGCTCCACCTGCATAGATCTGCTCGAGGGCAATTTCATGTATGTTATATATGGGGGTTATTTTATATGTGTTATATGTGCAGCAGCAGTGTTTCTTACATGCTCACAGCAGCATGTTGTGGCTGTTTTGCAGCAGCAGCGTTGCAGATCTTTTCCACCAAGACCAAATACATTAACATTGTCACGTACATTCCTATGCCAATCCCTCCGAGAGTTGTCACGACAGAACTATAATAGTGTCCACTCTAACAGACTAAACGTGCACTGCATATTTGTCATCGGCTACTTTAAATGGAGTCGCATGGATTCTGATTGGCTGTCAATGATTCTCACATCACCTGCATGTATTAAGCAAAAGTCATGCCTCCAGGTGTTATCGTACGAGTATTGGTGTATGGTTCTGCCTAATGCACAGTTCTAATAGAATTAGACTGATTATTAACACTTTAAAGTTATTGTTATTGGTGTGAACAGCCCTTTACACTCAGTTTCCGAAGTTTTCTTACCTGACAACTGCCTTTCAGACACGGCCATCTCTCACACGTCCACATGCGCGTCTCCCAAACCCTAATGAATAGTATCTGCATATCAATCTTTAATCTATACTGAACAGTGAACACAATGAAATATTCAGTCCCCGACTTTATATTAAGTGGCGTTACCAGGCATTGAGCGCTCCTGAACGAGTGGAGAGCTGTATGTCTGCACACTCGTGTTTTAAATGGATCACGTGACTGTACCTAAAAAGAGCCGATGGAGTAGCTGCCAGCAGTCGGCTGCCGTCTGGAGACCATGAGAGATACGTGACGCCGCCACCACCCACCCGCTGCAGCGGCACAGGGAGGGGGAGGGTGCTATCTGCCTGCCACATCCCACACACTCACGAGCACAACATACACACACACACACATACACAAACACAGTCTCAAAACAATAAAGCACTCCATTGCTAAACCACCATTATGACATACGCCACAATTCACATTCTAATTTCACCATAAGACCATTGTTTTCCTTCATAGCTAATGCTGTATATAGTCAGTGAGGTCGAGCAGTCCGTGCCGTGGCCACACTGACAACAGGAACTCAGTTTAATTTAATCCTGCATATAAACAGAAGAATATGAAACAAAGAAACAATGACTTCAGGCCTATTCACTCCAACTAAAGTTCAGCATGAAGTCTGTGGGAAAAAAAAACGTCTGCATTGACTGCCATTCATTCAAATGTTTATCAAAATGTTTATCAAAACTGAATATTCATCTTGGTGAGAACAGCCCTGTACAGCTGCAATATGGATGCTTTTTTGGAAGTACGAACTTTGATTTTTTTTTCCGGCAAGTACATAAAAAAACAAGCATTTTCACACATGGTCTCAGATCAATGAATAAATTGATTGAATTTAGTTATAAAATTGACCAAATTTAAAAGCGAAGACTTTGTTTCTGATCAAAAGTAGCAAAGCTCATTGCAATTACTGCATGGTAGGTGCTCTAAAAAAATAATGTTTAGTGACATTTTGTTCACAAATCAACAAAAAACAGCACAGACCGAGATCTAAAAATCAATATTGGTCCATCAAAAATAAGTAGTAGTTAAGTTAAATATTTGGGCCCGGTAGTTAAATTAAACCCTTAACTTGAATGTACCAGAGTTAGTTCCCGGTTTATTTCAAACCATTAGTTGAGAGAGTGTTTTATTGTGACATGTTGTGGTTGATGTATATCCAAATGACCCCAAACACACTAGGTAAAGCTACAGTAAGGCCATTTACGCTTTAGATCTGGAAACAATCTAAACATTGTTTGGATAATGCCAGTCTCTTTCTTTTTTTGCTCGCTCTGTTTCTGTATTAAGTTGACAGCTGTCACTGTTCCTACAGAGAATTACATCATTTCTCTGCGTCACACTCAAATATACAGTGGTGATGAGTACCAACTTCACATAGATCTGCTAAACAAACGTATGCATTTAAACTGAGCAGGAAGACTTGAGATTTGGCGCTTACCATCATGGCTGTGTCGACAGGAGACGCAGACACAAGCAGGGAGCCGGTGGGGGACCAAGCGATGGAGGTGATGGGAGAATGACCCGGATGAGACAAGACCTGCGCCACAGCAGCCGACGGCCATAAGGCGAGAGAGAGGAGAGAGAGAGAGAGAGAGAGATGAGGAGAAGGAACTGAAGGAACTGATAACATGACTCACATCCCTGCATCATGCCGACTTGCACTCATCCACAAAATTTGGAACCACAATTATAAAAGCACAAAAGAAATTATCGAGCCTATTGCGAAGAAAAAACAGAAAAACAAAGTAAAGCAAATGTTATGGCCTAAATAGAGATACACAACCTGGCAGAAATCTGAGTACAGTGCAAGACTGTAAATTAAGAAGACAGATGATGAGGTACAGACTGAGCAGCCATACTCTGACTCTAGAGACAGGCAGATATCGACAGCACTGGCTGCCCAGAGAGAGCCGCATCTGCCCTCACTGTACTCACAGAGCAACACTTCCTCACCAGCTGCCCCAACTATGAAGAAATTAGAAAGACATTTTATCCCAAAATTACCCGGACTTCAAAATGTTAAACAAGAAAACACAACTTCAATATTATTAGGTGAAAAACAAGATTGTCTCTTACTAACAGCAAGATACATTGATGCCTGTCACAAAAAGAGAGAGGAGTCAACAAATCAGTGATGCGCACACAGACACACACCCACACCACATTGAATTATAAATTGTTTGTAGAATTCTAAAATGTAGATTTGTTCTAATTTTAAAAGTAATCTACACATGACATGTTTTTGCTTGCCCATATATATACTGCTTTATAGTTTGAGTAACACTATGCTTTGGCAATACATTGTAAAAATTGTCATGCCAATAAAGCACAAATTTAATAAATGACTCGAGTCAGATCACGGCTTCTCTGCTTTCTTCTTAGACGCTTTTATGCACAGATTGAGTGTGAAGTAGGGTTGTCAAAGTACAACTTTGGAACAGGTCACGTACTGAAAGTTTAAAATTGCTGACTCGGATACCAGCATTTTGCAGAGGATTCCTAAAACACCTCTGATTGAGCCCTTGTGTTACACACGCACTCAACGGCATTGCAGGTGGGAAATGCGGCGGTCTCGTTACATTTTACCATTTCAGTAGCCGACTGTTCCGAAGTTGCCACCATTGCTAATGCTCTTTTTTTTTTTAATTAGTTCCTTCTCTTGAGTGCGAGTTAGTAGGGCTAGTAAATGGCTGAAAACAAAAACTCGAATTTTGGTATATAATATGATCACTTATTCAAAACTATCTTTAAATTTAAAAGGCCATAATTCCAGCTTAGGGGCGAAGAAAAAAAAAGCTTTGGGATATCTCATGAGGCCACAAGAGGGCGCATGATCGAGCAAAATATTACTAATACAGATTTTTTCAAAGCATAAGATAACATGACTATTTGTGAAAAAGTGCATAATGTTTAAATAATGTTTATAAACCATATATAATTAGTGCTTCAAAAATTAGAACAAAAAAACAGCATCCATGTATGCTATATAAGTTTAATACAAAGGATGATGAAAACCAATCACCAAGGCGTATTTCTTCATTTCAAGCCAATGAGATGCAGGGGGAGGCGAAAACCGCCCATAAAGTCTCAGAGACATGTTTTTTGAAAGTTCGAACTTTAATTTTACTAAAATATTTTTAATTTGAACTTGGAATGTTCTGGCGCGAGTACTATGCAACTGGTGATAGAATGTCCACTAGAAAATGCGCCATAAATATGCATTCTGTCGTGTAATGGCCTTCCGAAGTTTCTAGATTTTGAATTGTAAACAACTAACATCAACCTCTGCATTGATGTTCTCTTTTTCTACAATATTTTAAATGAACAATGCAGCAGTGCCACATGTAGTGGCTTCAACTGGATAAGCTAAGAAAAATATTAAAATGCAACGACACCTACATCGTCATCACATCTCTAGGTTTTTCTTTTTGCAGGTTCTATGTGAGGGCTCTGTGCGCCCACTGAAAGAGGGCAGACTTCAAAATTCCGAATGCCCACGCAGAGATTTTTGCCCCCCCATTAACAAAAGAAAAATTGACGGCATCAACGATGATTATTACAGTGGTCAGCATTATTCTATAATCAAATTTTTTTGACAGCCCCTAGCGCAGTGCTGGGCGGGGGTTGTCACATTAGAAAAAAACTGTTTCTGGACGCCCCCTGGCCCAAGGGTCACGTTGAAGGGTGCCTACACTCATTAGATTAATGAGCGAGAGCCTCGTCTATAATCATGTACGCTTAAAATAGTGTTTTAATTATACAGGGGGTTTAGTGAGGTCGCCCTCTCTGAATGCCATTTCACCCGGATGCAACAACCTTCTTCGTGTGACCATCACAGCATATGAATCACTCATTGACATGGGGCAGCCCGTTTGCTATAACTCTGCCACCGTTGCCCCTGATACGTTCCAGGAAAAGCCGCAGTCTTTCTACTGCCGAACCAGCCAATAACCTCAAACAAACCTTTGCCAACGCCTCTACGATTAATAGCACCGACACAGCCACATAGATGAGCACGATGAACGAAACAGCTTTGCCCCATAAAGAATTTTGCGCAAATCCACAGAGTTGTTTTCTCAAGAGAATGAAAGCTGAAGCAACGGCTCAGCACTTATATATACTGTATGTATGAACGGGGTAGGTGTGTATATTATAATTATATTTTAGGAAATATTATTAATATATATGTATATTCTATAGAGAAGGTAGGAATTGATGAGTGAGAGAGAGAGTAGAATAAACAAACATTCAAAATCAAATGATGTAGCCGGATAGCTGAGAATACCTCAGGCTCAAAGGACGCGCTACCCGCTTCTGACCAGACTTTTTCTAATTCTCTCAAAGGAGAAAATTCACCACGATGTGACGCCCGACCCAATTAGTAAGATACGAGCTATTTAACAGCCATAAGGTCAGAATGTATTTTAACCAAGCCATTTATTATATTTTTTTTTTGTTTACCAGTGTTTTTTACGAGTACATATGTATTAGCCAGAATGCCCGCATGCAGAAAGAAAGAATAAATGGTCCCGGTGCTTAGCGAATTTTCTCTTCAGATTGTTTGCCGCATCGATTGTTTTAATACTTTGCTTAAACCAAAACAATCCCAACCGCCTTCATCTATGAGCATAAAACAAGTTAACTATTAAGTTTCACATGTTTATGTGTCATTTTTTATTGCATTGCCATCTAATATAATTTCCCCAGTTATTATAGCAATTATTAGCCCATATATGTTTATCTTTTAAATGCTCATAGTAACATAAGTGTATAATAAGGCCTAAATGGTAGATTTAAAAACACTGGTGTGTGGATTTGGTGGGACGGGACAATCAGATGGATATTTGCAGCCATTGCTTAGTTTATCTGTTGTTCTGCCCTTTTATAGGCAACAGTATCAGTTTTTGATTGATAGATATTTTACTTTGTTTCTGCTCTTTTTAAAATAAGCGCGTCATCCGCTGCTCTTACTGGTGCTTTAGCGTCTTTAGAAACGCACGGCTTGAATGAAGCGCGTCTGGCTCTAGATAAAAAAATAAAAATATATACGTGGATCATTACCATAAAGGACCCCTAGCGCTTGTGGTGTGGTGGGAGTTTTCCCCCGCGCTTGTGAACCGCTCTGTTGTAGCTTGAAGCCGGCTTTTTCACTTTCCAATTTGAGACAATAGCGAAGACGTGCCCTAGCGCATTTAGCGAGGTCGTTAGTCCGCCATTGTAATATGGCCTGCCCTTCTAACTGCTATTCACAAATATTGGACACCTGGCGCCCATTCACTCCCCCCCCCCCCCCCCCCCTGCCCAGGAAAAACGACACACTCAAACCCGGATCTACGCCGACTCCTGACACCTGTGGTGTAGGCGTGCAGCGTGATGGATCTTCTCCAAGCCCTAGCTTGAAACAGTGTGCTGGCCAGAGGCGGAAGGACAGGTGTTAGGAGTTTTTTGGCGCCGGCTGCTTCTGAGCCCAGAGTACCTGGTGCCCGAGAGCAAGGGTGCGAGGTAGGCCGCTCAGCATGCCAGCATGAAGCAGACCGCGCTGTAACAGACGCCACGCGCCAGAGCCAGAGGCCACACATGAGGACCCTCACTGCAGAGCGCCAACGAAGGCGCTAATTAGGCGAAGCCCACGCGTTGCAGCTTCAGCGTCGGGCTCCGACCCCGCTACGCAGAACTGCAGCACAACACACCACTGAGCCTCAATCATATCATTAATCAATTAACAGAAGTCAGACTACTCTCTATATCACATTCTGCAGAAATCAGTCACGCGAAGCCTTCAACTTGTCGCCCTGCTAAGCATGCGATCAGCCTAAAAAATACGCCGAACGTCATGGCAACAAAATAGCAAAAACTCTACTAGCCAACCAAGCTGCTGCAGCAGCACCCGATCAATCATGGAGCCGCTGTCTTTCACAGAACGCCAGCCGAAATGCATGTGTGATGCTTGATTCATATAGCCCACATGTTCATAGCCAGCTGCCATTCACGAAAAACTACTCCTTAATCAATTTATTTTGCCATTTGATTTTGTTCGCGCCTTTTTCATGCTAAAAATGCTTGGTATCATTTATTATATTAAAATTCAATATACACACGCCATGCACCCCCCCCCCCCGGAGCCCCAGAGCTAACTAAACCAAATCTATAAGAATGGCCATGTTGTGAGTAACTTTAGCACATATTAAAAAAAAAAAAAAGCCTATAATACTTGGCATAACGTTCTATCAGTACCAGTACTTTTTTCCTTTAAGCTGCCTCTTTGTTGAAGAAACACCTTTGGCCAAAAATTACTGCAATTTCTCACATTTGCCCGCTTATTTCACAAATCTTTCGTCCATTAACCATATTTTTTTACTGCAGTAAGCATTTGTATTCATGAAATTGAACTCTCTTCATCAAAATGAATAGTTCTACGGCCTGTACTTCTAGCTAAGCTGCAATGTTTACAAAAAGAATGCCCGCTTTCTACTTCCTAAACGCACGAGTACGACCTGATGTCAATGCAGCATTGAGAGACTCTATAGAACGAGGTTAGAGATTCCTAGTTTGAATTCAAGCTATCAAGGCTAATGCAAGACTTTATACTTCAATTTGCGATCTCTGAAAATAGCCTGTTTTCTAAACAGTTCAAATTGCACTAAGACTGAAATGATGCCCCCACCTGTTCAAATAAATAGTTGTGTGTTGTAAACCCAGGATCTTCAGACAGCAGATATTGCCTTTTGCTTGCTCTTTGCCCCATGATTATCAACAGTTCATCATTAGCTCATATTCAAGTCAATTATACCTTATACAAACGTTTACAGTACATCACAAAACTAAGTCTAAGATGGTTTTCGTTAGTGCTGACTGAATACACGGAGCTGCCGTTCAAACTACACCTTATGCGTGCCACGCGAACGAGCGATCTGCTAATTGCTAATTTTGTAATTATTGATAAATTCACAGCTATCAAATCTAACTTGCCTACTCTTTGCACAATAGGAGTAATGGCTACCTCAAGCATTATGATGTTGCTGCTCTTTTTGTTTTTTCCTCTTGACAAGGGCGGGATAGTCCTGTTTAGATTTTTGTAAATCCTGATGCGATGTCTGGTCTAAGCAGATCTACATGCCACAACTTATCAGTAGACTAGGCGCGATAGCCAGGCCGGATGAAGCTTCTCCAGAGTGCTGTCAGACCTGAAAAAACCACACCAGAAACCAGACCAGTAAGATACATGGCATACGTCTCCATGCTCAGCTATCGCATAAACGGCTCTCTCCAGAACCCAAAATCAGTGCACGTCCGCTAAACGCTACCAATCCGAGCCCCCATCTGCCCTGCAAAACTCTGCCCACCATCTCGTCATGCCTCAGCTCAGCGCGCCACGAGAAAGAAAAGGCCTCCGTCACGTAGTATGACTGCCCAGGACTGTGACGCTGACACAGAATCTAAAGTATAGAACTTTAGAATACTCAAGCTCTATACTCACAGTCAGATGTGCCGAACACAGAGGAGCGATGCCGACGTATGATGACCAGATAGCCCATACTCTGAGCCCCAGGGAGCCGTATGCGACGCCAGGAGCTTTTGCATTTGTTATACATCGACGGACCAGAGCAACTATGGGCCTACTGGCCAAACACAAGCCAGAAAAGCCCAGCCTCATGCCCCGTCGTGACATACTACAACAGCCGACCGCACCACTGTGTGATTATAAGGCCCCCGGCAGTCAGACGGAGCAGCTTACCTTACCGCCCATCTGCCGCGTATAGTTAGTGAATAGCTCATAAATAACAGCCGCGCCGTACAGACTTTTCCGCCGTCACGCACCTGAGTTTTTCTGAAACACAGGGACCACTACAGGCAGATCAACTCGCTCTACAGCCCACGATAACCAACATCTGATCTTATTATGTCATTTCCGATTTATTCAGATGCAATTTATTTTTTGAGGGTGTCCCTTTTGAGCGATTCTTTTTTCGCGTTTTTTTTTTTTTTTTGCGCCCTTGAGACATTTTAGTAACTTCAGTTAAACATACTGCCTGCTCTATTTATTGTGGCATGATGTCCCAACAGACATACTTGATCTTATAAGTAATACTTCGCAAGTAAGGCATGCGTGTCTCAAGCTTAATCATCTAACCTTACCAAGCTCTACTAGCTACTCCTACATAACACTCTATGAGAGACGTTGCTAGATAGCTAGACTAGGGACTAGAAGCTATAGTCACAGAATGTGTTAAAGGCGCGACATCAAAATAAAGTATGGAAACCATTCTCACTGATACTCAAGAATATACGACACATTTGCCATGTGAATAAGAACAGAAGAATAGTATCTATCAATCGAAACGAGCCCAGCATAATAATAATAGAAAACTAGTGTCGTGCATTAAGACATAACATCGGCTGATATTGTTTGTTCTGCGGTAGTTTGCGTTCGATGTACGATCGGCCCTGTCCAGGAACAAAACTTGAGGACGGGAAAGATTCAAGCCCGGCCCAGGAAACATCACCTGAGCCTTATTTGCCTTCAACGGATTAAAATGCGATTCACAGTTCAAAGGACTGCTCCCTAAGGAAAACAACAGCGCGTGAGTCTAGTCTAGCCAAAACAGTTACATGTCTTCTGGAGCCACGCCTGAAAGCTTTTCTTCTCGTCCCGAGGAACAGAAGCTATTGAAAGGCGTTTATTCACATTAATGCCTGGCCTGTAACTGGCATGGAGCTAGTAAAGTCACCACCAAAAGTCCTATTGAGTGTAATGGCACGGCTAGAAGTGCCGAAGCTATCACCAGGACCTCCCGCATGCCGGCCTCCTCACCACAGCGTGCGTGTACTTAATATGGCACCCTCCAGCCGAAGGCTGATTACTGCTCTGCTCTCGACGACGAACGACTGTGACATCTTCAGAGTAGTATCTTTGGCGATGGCCCTCTCCGTGCCATAGAACTGAGCGAACCCTGGGCAGATCACACGGAACTGCAACCAGACACACACGACACGCTCTTCAAAAAGAGTTAATGCCTAAACACTGTTCTCTCACAGGTTAAAACCAGGCACAGTCAATGCAAACATGTTCATGCGATAACGGGTTAATGCAGAGTAATAATGAGCAGCATGCTTGGTGGGATGGAATCTTTTTAGATGATTAAAAACTTGTAGTCATACCTGCAGAAGCACTATTCTACAGCGCGACCCCGTTATAAACAACTCTGCATAGCCATCGCTTGGAACAACGGATTGCTTGAGAAATGATATGAAATGTCTTTTTCTAACAGTTGGACTTTAATTAATGCCGCCTTTATGTCATTTCTATATAGCATCCACTGCTTTTGCCCCATTGTGCTTATGAAGCATGAGCGAACAAATACTGCTTTTAGTTTTAAATCCATAGTCGTAAGAGCGAAACTGCACAGCATGTAGAGGGTCTAGCCGCCATAATGCCTTACTTTTGCCAGCCCCAGATTACCTGCCCCCTCGCGACTACGCCTCAACGAAAACCAGCACGAAGAAATAATCAACATTCCTCTGAGCGTTGCAGCCAGTTTGCCTAACACTAAAAAAATCATTATGCTGCATTAGAGGCCTGATTCGCTTTTAAGAAGCTTGTAGACTAGGACTACTTGCATTATAGAATTAAAAGAACTATTTCTTAGCCTCTCGATAGTATTTATGCCATGTTTATCGCCAGAAATTGATAGAATTTGCCGTCTGCTTGTAAAAAGACTGGAGTAGCGGAGACTGCGTAGGTTGCATAGGAGAGAAGTGACTAGTCTGCAGCTGTTAGTTTTGAGTGAGCGATCCAAATGCAGATGATTTTTTTTTTTACGATGCTCCTCAGCTCCTGTCCGTCGATCTGACTCATGTAATAAGCCCTATGAGAGACAGGTGCATGCCGAAACATTTATTGATTTATAAAAGCGCAAGGTTGCTGTTGAAAGTCACTGGCAGGGTTGCCAGATGTTCACCACAAAACCCACCCAACTGCTACTCAAAACTAGCCCAATGGACGCGTATTCGCCCTATTCCCTTATAGAGGCGGGCGCTCACCACGGGTAAACTTAAAATATCAAAAATCAATTCAGGAGCTAAATACATCCTTTTCTGTTTCTGGTGGGCATTCCCCTGGACCCCGTAAAAGTCACATCCCTTTTGTTTTATTTTTTCTACTTGTTTTTTTGCTGCCGGATATAATATCACGCCCGTTAAATGGGGCAGTCGGCCTCTCACGCCCTCCACGGACAGGAAAGACAACCCAGAGCAACAGTGCTAAAGTAGCCCAAGACTTGGCAACACTGCTCATTGGAGTGTGTTTTGGATTTTTTCTTAGTCAAATCTAAAATTATTTTTATTTTCAATTACAGAACAGAATCAAGGATAACTTACTAAAGTACAAAAAAGTTATTTTTTCTTTCACAATTTTTTTTGTTTTTGTTCCAATATGTGAAATGTTACTGTAGCAATATTGTGTTCTTCAATATCGTAGAATTAATTACCTGGATTGAGTATAGTAAATCAGCTTGATATAACCATCATGCCAAAAAATTGATTCCTGGTGCAATCCCAAAAGCCCAAATCTACTCTAGCGCTAGTCAAGCTGCCTAGAATAAACACATGCGCATTAACACAATGGCAGGAAATGCCTGCCAGGGCTGTACGCACAAGAGGCTAATAACTGTGAAGGCCGTCTCATTAAGCATGAGAGTGTAGCTTTGGCATCTTTAGTGTAGTGTTGCGTGGTTTCCTTTCACGGCCATGACTACGCAGAAGCGCATCTTCCCTCACTTTGAAGGTCTAGTCAGCAGACTCCTAGTCAGTGAGAGGGAAATGCTAGAGAGTGTGAATACACCTTTACTCCGTAGCCGCGAAGAAGATGTTGTGCAGGTTAAACTGGGTGCAGTGTTTCATGTCACTATCGGCGGTCAGGGACTTCTGCGAGCAGTGCTGCCCACACTCTGCTGGTGTTTATGATGGGGCTTATAGAGAAGCCGTATCTCAGACCGTGAGGTGCCTCACTACGGCGGCGATTCAAGCGCGGGCCAGTTATAAGCTGTTGCTTGGCCGCTGAGCGACGGACGTCTGATGCCCCAGCCGTACCGCGTAGCCGTGCCCGCGCGCAACACAACTGAGCGGAACACCATCGCCTGCCAACGAGCACAGCACACATAGATTCACACAACCCGCCGGACCCGAATTGGGTGTCGGAAAGACACACGCCAGAGAAATAGTGCGCCCTCACCTTTACTGCATCCGATTCGCGATCGCGCGAAACTCACTACACTCCTACACCACGCGCGTGACCTTCAGCGTCTACGAAGACACGACGAGACGAGAACGAACACTTCGCTAGTGAGGAAACGGAAACAACAAATTGTCCCGCTTCTTATATTTCTTCGCTTATGCTTGTTAGCGTTATGAGCTTTGCAGCCTTTAGCGCCGCAGACTCTAGCCTGCACTCTCAGACTTCCATTGTGTAGAACTCCGCTTAGCTCGAGAACTTTTACAGTAGATGTAGCGAAGACCGGCCCCAAGGGTGCTAAAAGGTTAGTTAATAAAAGCTTTGTGTTCATAGCTTATTCAGATATTTAGATCTGTTCCTCAGATTCCAGCCAGACTCATGAAACCAATGAGAATCCTGTGGCTGTGCGATGAATAACCGCCATTCAATCTAGTGCCATCATCTGAGATCCTTGCCATCTCTCCAGAGTATTTTTACCACGCAGTTATCGGGGGGTCGGTGTCGTTTGTAAGTGTGCCACAGCCCTGCACCTTTAGTATGCTCTTGACAATGATGTGTTGTTTAGTCTTATTTAATGAGTGGCGGTGTAGCCTTTGAGCTAAAAATAACGCCTTTGTTCCCCTCTCCCCTTTCTTGTTTTTTATAATTTTGTTATTTTTGCAAAATAATATTCTTGCACTCATCTCTTCCATGTTACTTTCGGTTCTACTTCATTCTTGTGTACGGCTTTTTTATTTTTATTTTGTTGTCATCTCATCAGCCTCTTCATTGCGCTGTATCTCAGGATTCCCACTGCATTCCTTGTTTTAATCACCTGATTTAGTGCAACTAGAATTTCAAGTATTAAATCTGATCTGGCCTGACTCTTCCTGCTCTTCATTTCTGAATGCCACATTGTGCAGTCCTTTCCACCTTGTCTCTCTTTTTTTCTTTTTCTTCTTCTTTAGATCGTTGAACTTCGGTGTCTGTAGGTAGTTTCTCTTCTGTATGTACAGTAGTTTCTCTTCAGTGGAATGGAGCAGCTTTTTAATAAAATAAAAAAAAGTTAAAGAAAAAAAAAAGACCAATGGACATCTTACATCTGAAAGACTTGAAATCCTACAAATAAAATAATACTATGTTAAGAATCTCATATCAACCTTCTGCCTCACTATTTGAATAATGCAATGCACTGGATCTTATTAGTCCATCAGTAACAAATGAACCTGCAGTGATTACATTAGTGTGACTTTCTGAAAACAAAGCTTTCTGAAGCAATGAGGCTTTCATGCACAGAAGTTCAAGGAGGCCTTTTTATGCTACAAAGTCATAATCTGGTCACTTAAAATCGCCTATTAAGGCTTAGGTAAAAGTATGTCATTCAATAATAAAACCAATGCTTTTATATGGATGTGAAATTTGGGGATCAGTATTACATTTTAAAAAGTGGGATAAAATGTTTGTAGAAAAACTACAAATAGAAATAGACTTTTACTTTTTACATTTTAGAGGTCCACAGAAGCACATCCAGTGGGGGTCCAGCAGAGCTGAATACACTGAGATGTGTTCATCACCTCCACTGCTCTGGTCCAGATTCAGTGCACTATAAAACACTTCTGGCCAGAGAAACCTCTCCAGATTGTATCCTGTAAACACACTCGCTCTTCAGCTGCTCCATGAAACACAGTACTGACTGACTACAGATACAGCCCTAAAGAAACTGAGAAAAATCTAAAAGACACTCATGATGAAGCAATAAAAACACAATTTGATCTCCAAAAAAAAAAACTCCTATGTACTCGACCCCAGAAAGAACCTCTAAATTGGCAAATTATCTCTAAAGACGAATCATCTCCAAATATTCAGATGAAGTGGTCATGATTCAGAAGAGAGAGGAAGACTAGCACAGACACGGAGAGAGCAGAGGATCTGTAGATCAGAGGATGAGACACTTTCTCTTCATCCGTCCTGAATACCAGCAGAAGAGAAACAGTTCTGCCCAGGCTTCAAACTCTGATTCCATCATTCACTGGACTTCACGATACTGAGAAATGCCCTTCATATTTGGAGAAGATAAGCACAGCTGCACTGGCTGCTAAATACATGTTCACAATGTTAGACACGGTTAATTCACTAGAGAGACCTGCATACGTCACGTGCGTACGTGGTCCGTGATGCTGATTGGTCAGTAGGTGCGTTTAATTAACTATGAAACACAGCTATGAGTGCTTCACTGAGCACATCTGTGTAACTGCGCAACACCCTTAACATAAACATATGTTTGTTTCATTGGAAGATTTAAAAGGCCAGTTGTTCTAGGTGGCATGGAAATAGATGAGGGGTTTGAGGAACAATCTGGAGAGCCTCCAGAGCTGAACTCACAGTGAAGAACATACAGTGAAATGCTTTATTCACAGGTGTGACTTTAAACAAACCATCAAGACAGACCTCGACAGAATCCTCTGTGACGACAGAGCTGTCAGAAGCTCCAGAGGTCAAACATACGCTGTCCTCAGTGGTCTGATCAGATATCTGAATGATCCACCTCTGAACCTGTTCTCACACCGACTCAACTGTCTGACACTCCTGAAGAACTGCTGCAGAAAGACAGGTTTGACAAGCATTCAGATGTAGAGGGGAAGAGCGGATCATTGCAGGCTCATTTCCCAGTTTAACCAACAAAACTGCTCTCAAGTCTGTCACGATGAGCTTTAACAAACAATGATTCCCACAAAAAGGATCTATTGGAGAGAAATAAGGAGAGCAGGTGTAGCACTTTCTATTCTAATTCTATTTTATCTCTGTTTTCTTTTTTATTTATAAAAAAACAACAACACTTGACCCTCTAAAACTAGCATTCTCTATTTTTTTTTATTCTATCTATTTGTTTTCTTACACACACACAAACACACACAGGTTTGTTTTTGTGAAAAGTGGGGACTCTCCATAGGCGTAATGGTTTTTATACTGTACAAACTGTATTTTCTATTGCCCTACACCAACCCTACCCCTAAACCTACCCCTCACAGGAGACTTTGTGCTATTTCAGATGTTCAATACACTCCATTCTGTGTGATTTATAAGCGTTTTGAAAAGTGGGGACATGGGGTAATGTCCTGAAAAGTCACCTTCTCCTTGTAATACCTATACCTTTGTCATTGACACATGATGGCCTCATTTGTCACAAAACGCCGCACACATGAACACACACACACACACACTCACTCACACACACACTATCACTCACTCACACACACACTATCACTCACACCACCACACACACACACACACACACACACAGACACACCCGCACACTCTACACCACGCGACGCACACACACACGCACACTCTCACCACACACGCACCGCACGCGCCGCACACTACAATCACACGCACATATAGGTATATATGGTGTGAGAGTGGGTGTGTTGTGTGTGTGTGTGTGAGTGGCACATAGTCTTAGAGTTTGTACTTGACTAACTGGGGCCCAGGTCAGGGAGCAGACAGACTGGCTAAACCGACCGCATGCTAGCCTCCTCACGTCACAGAAATCAGTTAATTATCAGCACATAGAAACTCTTTCACCCAGATATCAGACTATAGAGACTGTGTCTGTTCCCCGAACTAGGAAATACAAAAAACATCCAAACCAATTTAAAAGTAACAATTTAATTGATGTTCAACAAACAAAAAACAGCTTGCTTATTGAGATAGGTCCCTTTCTACGCAAGCACTTTTTGTAAATGATATGATCACTGATCATAACCTATGTGCTCTGTTTAACAGAAACCTGGCTAAAACTGATGATTACATTATTTTAAACGAGTCTACCCCACAAGATATGTTATAAACACGAGCCACGTCCAAAGGTAAAGGGGGAGGTGTTGCTACAATTTATAACAATGTTTTCAGTATTTCTCAGAGGGCGGGCTTCAAGTATAAATTGCTGAAAGAAATGGTTTCGAGACTTCATATAACATTCCTTTATCAGAGAAGAAAGTGTTAATAATAGATCCACTGTGATGTTTGTAGATACTGTTATACAGGCCACAGGGACATTACAGACCGTTATTAAAGCATGTGCTGATTATATCCGAGTAGTGCTGGCTTGTCGATAAGTGTTTTTTAAATGGTTGGTTATTTTAATATACTATGATAATGAAAAAGATTCTGGGATCAGCATCATAGACATTCGAACTCTATTGGGTTAAACAAACACGTGCCTCAGGACACTAATCATTGTCAAAATTCATAATCTAGATTAATATGCTACAGTGGAAGATGTTAAGGCGTTGTTGACTGAAACTTATGCAGCCCAAACGCTGATATATCAAGATCATTATCTAGTCTAGTGCAATTCATAGAGCTAAAACCTGTAAATTCTAATCTTGTTTACAAGTATGTATAGAACCACACGTCTACAAAAAGATGCTTTGTAGTAATTTACTGATTTACTCAATTCATTGCATATCTAATAGCTCAGAAAAACTTGATGTTGTTACAGAAACTATGGACTCTCTCTTTTCAAGCATTTTAGATACAGTTGCTCCTTTACACTTAAAGAAAATGAAGGAAAACAGTCCGACACCGTGGTATAACAAGCACACTCGCACCCTAAAGAGAGCAGCCCGGAAAATGGAGGGCAGCCGGAAGAAAACAAAACTAGAGGTATTTCGTACTGCATGGCGGGAAAGTACCCTATCACAGAAAAAACGCATTAAAAAATTACTAGATTGATTATTTTTTTTTTTTTTTTTTTTGTCTCTGTTCGTCTTTTAGAAGAAAATGAAAACATACCCCAGGTATTTATTCAATACGCCCCTCCCGTACTCAGGCTAAATTAATGAAAAATAAAGCATGAACAGGTGTTGACATTTCCCAAAAGCACAGCAGTAATGACTTTATGAACTACTTTACTTCCAAGATTGATACTATAAGAGATAAAACTGTAACCATGCAGCCGTCAGCTACAGTATCGCATCAGATAGTGTGCTATAGATCCCCTGAGGAATAATTCCACTCATTCTCTACTATAGGAGAGGAAGAATTGTATAAACTTGTTAAATAACCTAAACCAATAACATGTATGTTAGACCCTATTCCATCTAAGCTCCTAAAAGAGGTGCTTCCAGAAATCATAGATCCTCTTCTGACTATTATTAATTCATCATTGTCATTAGGATATGTCCCCAAAACCTTCAAACTGGTTGTTATTAAGCCTCTCATCAAAAAAACTAAACTTGACCCCAAATAACTAGTTAATTACAGACCGATCTCGAATCTCCCTTTTCTGTCCAAGACACTAGAAAAGGAAGTATCCTCACAATTATATTCATTCTTAGAGAAAAATTGTATCTGTGAGAATTTCCAGTCAGGATATAGACCGTATCATAGTACTGAGACTGATCTCATTAGAGTAACAAATGACCTGGTCTTATCATCTGATCGTGGTTGTATCTCTCTATTAGTGCTACTGGATCTTAGCACTGCGTTCGACACTATTGACCACAACATTCTTTGAATAGACTAGAAAACTTTGTTGAAATTAATGGAAGTGCATTAGCATGGTTAAAATCTTACTTATCCGAACGCCATCAATTTGTAGCAGTGAATGAAAAAGTATATCGTTCACAAGTGCAGTATGGAGTACAAGGCTCAGTACTAGAACCATTGCTTTTCACACTTTACATGTTACCATTGGGAGATATCATCAGGAAACACGGTGATAGCTTTCACTGTTATGCTGATGATAATCAGCTCTATATTTATTCATGGCCCGGAGAAACATACCAATTTGCAAAACTAACAAAATGCATAGTTGATTTAAAAAACTGGATGACTAGTAATTTCCTAATGCAAAATTGGTGTGAATTAAGGACGCCTAAAAAACCTCAGTACGGGAATAACAGAACCGTCTAACACTTGATGGTGCTCTGTCAATGCTGAGTAATCAGGTTAGGAACCTAGGGGGGTGCTATTATTAGCAATCTTTCATTTGAAAGCCACATTTCTAGCATTTGTAAAAACTGAATGTTTCCATCTCAAAATATATCTAAATTACGACCTATGATCTCAATGTCAAATGCAGAAACTTTAATTAATGCATTCATGACCTTGAGGATAGATTATTGTAATGCTTTATTGGATGGTTGCTCTGAGTCCTTAATAAACAAACTCCAGCTGGTCCAAAATGCAGCAGCAAGAGGTTTTACTAGAACCAGGAAGTATGACCACATTAGCCCAGTTCTGTCAACACTGCACCGGCTACCTATTAAACATTGTATAGATTTAACATCTTGCATATTACTTATAAAGCCTGAGAGGTTTAAACTCAGTATTGAACAAGCTCTTGACATTAGTTCGCCATGTCGCGCCGTTCTCAAAACTCTGGCAATTTGCTAATACCTAGAATATCAAAATCAACTACCAGTGGCAGATTATTTTCCTATTTAGCGCCCAAACTCTCGAATAACCTACCTAACATTTTTCAGGAGGCAGACACACTCTGTCAGTTTAAATCTAGATAAAAGACCCATCTCTTTAACCTGCTTTACACATAACACAGCAACACATTTCTAATATTCAAATCCATTAAAGAATTTTTAGGCTGCATTAATTAGGACAAACGGAACCGGGAACACTTCCCATAACACCCGATGTACTAACTACATTGTAAGAAGAATGGCATCTACACTAATATCAGTCTGTCTCATTCTTATTCCAAGGTCACCGTAGCCACCAGATCCAGTCTGTATCCAGATCAGATGGTCACTGCAGTCACCCGGATCCAGTCCGTATCCAGCCCAGATCCCCAGTGAAGACCTAGATTTGTTGTCTCCTAGATGGCCAACGGGACCAGTTGAGTCCTCTGCACAATGTGACATTGCTGCAGCCTGGAACTGAACTGCTGGTTGTCTGGTCAGAGGAAAACTGGCCCCCCCGACTGAGCCTGGTTTCTCAAGGTTTTTTCTCCATTCTGTCACAGCTGGAGTTTTGGTTCCTTGCCGCTGTCGCGTCTGGCTTGCTAGTTGGGGACGGTTACAGTTTTTCTCGATTGCTAACACAGAGTTCATGAAACAATTCACCATTTTCTCGCACAACTATAAACACAATCTCAAAACTACACACCAACTTGTGCAAACTTCAGACTTCCAGGTCAAAATCAAATACTTTAGTCAAAAACATGTTCTTGTTTGTCAGACTCAAACTTTGGTCTCAGATGACACCCAAACCTGCCAAATACACAAACAATTTTCCTGCCTAGAGCACACTAGTGAGATCAGATCAAAACAATGTTACAAAAACCTCCTTTTGGGAAATAGAAATCCTTTTGCTAGTCAATGACTGTTACAGTATACGACATAAATAGAGGGGAGCAGATACAGTAAATTCAGCAATAAACTTAAGGAAATAGTTTTACTGTAAAGAGATCTTACAGTAAAAGAAAAGCACTAAGAGAAAAGTTCAAAGACCAAACAACTGAATATACAGTAAACACACATTGGAATATACTGTCAGTTACTTTACAGAAATAAATAAACAATGAAGATGAATCAATAAATTAAATAATACAGTACGTTCATTCATTCATTCATTCAGCATCCTCTGCCAATTTGCATTACGGTATTATCCTTATTTGTTATAGCAGTTTCTTAGTCTTCTGACAAAAGACTTCTCTGCCTCCCCTAGACAGTCATCTCTCAGTTCTGCAAAAATACAGTACATGTAAGAAGTACTTGGCTACAAATCAATTCAACAGTAATGAGTTTGAGGGTGTGTACAATATGTGCTAGAGTATTTACTGTACATAGAATAATGAAAGTTCTCTCATCTGAAATACTGCTGCTATGTACTGTAATTATATTGTATGTGTCAGTAGTATTGAAACCTTGTAGATGAGCCTGTAGGCCAAATTCCCTCATGGTCAGTCCATACAGAAGAACATGGTCAACTATAGTGCTTTGCATTTCATCAGGAACAAATGACCTTTGACCTCATCCCCTTCATTTTTATTTTCCCCTTTTATACCTCTTTGTCTCCCACTACCAGGATTCATTTTCCAAAACACATAATCAGCTGTGCTCCTGTGCATATCATGAGATTCGGACCTGTGTGTCATCACTTGGCTACTGAATGCTCAACACATGGTAAATGTCTGCTGCTTGAGGTAATTATTGTGTGTTTGTGTTTTCTGAATGAGAAAATGGTTAAACCTGTGCAAAATGATGCCATTCTTGTCTAGAGTTTTGCAGAAAACACTGAGCAAACTGGAACATGTGTGAAAACAGGTCAAATGTGATAAAAGTTTTGAGAAATGTGTCTTTGTTTCGAGAACTGTATGAATGTTTTGGAAAATTGGGCCAAATTAATCAGTTTTAGTGTGTTAGCAATCGAGAAAAACTGTAATGTCCAATGCTATTGTCCAACTTGATTGCCACCAGACCACTATTTAAACTGAGCTGGATGTTGACATCACTGTATTCAATGATGAACTGCCTTTAATTGAAAATTGAGTGTTTACTATTGTTCTTCTGCATTATTGACACACTATTTTCCTAATTTATGCTGTGCAGTTGCTTTGACACAATCTGTATTGTAAAAAGCACTATATAAATAAAGGGACTGGATGTATGTGTGTGTGTGTGCTGTGGTGGTGGTGTGGGTGTTGGTGTGTGTGTGTGAGCGGATGTGTGGGGTGTAGTGTGTGTGTGTGTGAGAGCGTGTGTGAGTGTGAGTGTGTGTGTGAGTGCATGTGCGAGTGAGTGAGTGTGTGTGACTGTGTGTGCGTGTGTGTGTGTGTGAGTGAGTGTGCGAGAGAGTGTGTGTGTGTGTGTGTGTTTTTTGTGTGTGTGTGTTTGTGTGTGTTTGTGTGAGTGAGTGTTTGTGTGTGTGCGTGTGAGTGTGAGTGTGTGTGAGTGTTTGTGTGAGTTTGTGTGAGTGTCGAGACCGTGGGTGGTGGTGTGTGTGCGAGTATATGTGTGGTGTGTTGTGTGGAGAGAGAGAGAGGGATGAGGTGTGAGTGTGGGTGTGTGATGGGTTGTGTGTGTGTGTGTGTGTGGTGCGCGAGGTCAAGTGTGAGTGTGTGTGAGGTGTGTGTGTGTCTGAGTGAGTGTGTCTGTGAGTGTGTCTGTGAGTGAGTGTGAGTGTGTGTGTGATTGTGTGTGTGTGTGTGGGTGATGTGTGTGTGTGTGGTGAGTGTGGTGTGTGTGAGAGTGTGTGTGAGGTGAGTGTGAGGTGAGTGTGTGAATGTGTGGGTGGTGTGTTTGTGTGTGTGTGTGTGAGAAAGAGAGTGCGTGTGTGTGTGTGTGTGTGTGTGGTCTGTGTGTTATGGGTATATGTGTGTGTGTTGTTGTGGGGAGTGAGTGAGAGTGTGTAGGTGTGTGTGTGTGTGTGTGTGTGTGTGTGAGTTTGTGTGAGAGAGAGTGTGTGTGTGTGGTGTGTATGTGTGTGTGTGTGTGGGTGTGTGTGTGTGTGTGAGGTTTTGGTGGGTGTGTGTGTGTGTGTGTGATTGAGTTTGTGTGTGATTGTGTGTGTGTGTGTGGGTGTGTGTTTGTGTGTGAGTGTGAGTCGGTGTGTGTGTGTGTGTGTGATATGGGTGTATATGTGGTGTGTGTGTGGGATGTGCGTGTGAGAGTGTGGTTTGTGTGTGTGTGGGGTTTTGGTGTGTGTGCTGTGTGTGAGAGAGAGAGAGGAGTGTGTGTGTGTGTGTATGTGTGTGTGGGGTGTGTGTGTGTGAGTGTTTGTGTGTGTTTGCGTGTGTGTGTGTGTGTGTGGGTGTGTGAGTCTGAGAGTGCGTGTGTGAAGGTGTGATGTGTGGGAGTAGGGTGGGAGTGTGGAGCGAGTGGTGATGGGGATGTGTATGTGGTTTTGTGTGCTGGGGGTGTCGTTGTGTGGGGTCACTATGTGTGTGTGGAGAGGGGTGTTGAGTTGGTTCTGTTGTGTACTTTCGTTTTGTATTATTGTGTGTGGGTGAGAGTGTGTGTGAGAGAGAGAGTGTGTGGTGTGTGTGAGAGAGAGAGTGTGGTTGTGAGGGGTGTGGTGTGTGTGTGTGTGTGTGTGGGTGTGTATATGTGTGTGTGTGTGTGTGTGTGTGTGTGAGAGTGTGTGTGGGTATGTGTGGAGACGAGAGAGAGAGGAGAGTGTGTGTGTTGTGTGTGTGGGTATGAGTGTTGTGGTGTGTGTGTCATGTCCTAGAAGGTGGGGGAGGAAGCCCACCAAAATGAAATCGTATTAACACGATTGATAACAGCTTATAAGTAGTATAAACTAAAAAAAGAGAAACAAATGTTATTAGCGAACAATAATAATAAAACCATCATAATAATATAGTATTTAAATTATTATAAATTAATAAATATTTAATAATTATTGGGGTTGCCTCTGATGCCACCGTGGCTACAACCTACCGTAACTTAATTCCCAGTCCATGTCACACCACAAGGGGAGTGCCAGGGAAAGATGCTGCGGGGCAGCAGGGCTTAATTAATATTCAAATTAAGTACAAGTAGTAGTTTAGGTGGAGGTGCATTGTTGTGATTGGTTTCAGACAAAGAAGGTCAACAGATTTATGACTGCTGGAAGGTAATGAGAGATGACCAGAAGGTGTGCAATTCTACTGTGTTACTATGAGATGAACTGGATAGACTTTCCATCGAGATATAGTCAATTAGTAGATTTTTCCAGGATGCAATGTGTATGGAATTTCTTGATTTCCAGTTCATGAGGATAGTTTTCTTGGCGATAGAAGTAACTGACTGTTTATATTGTCTAAATTGATTATGGATATATCACCTAGTAATAGAGGAATGGAGAAATTGGGATGTGACATCCCATAGTGACGGATAATGATTCATTGATCTTTTCCCAAACATTTTTAATTGGGGTACAATACCAAAGGGCATGAACATATTGTGTCTGGGTTATTTTGGGTGCAATGTGAACATGTTTCTGAAGTGAATCCCATTTTAAACAATTTCTGTCCGGTTAAGTGAAATCTGTGAAGTACCTTATACTGTATAAGTTGCAGGTTGGAATTTTTAGTCATAAAGTAGATTTTTTTTGCAGATTTGTGTCCAGAAATCGGCATCAGGAGCAATAGATAGGTTTGATTCCCATTTAGCATGTGCTAAGCTTAATGTGTTGTCTGATTTTAATATTATTCTGTATATTTTGAAGAGTAGTTTTTTGAGGACGATATATTAATGGTCTGAATGTTGATGGGTTTGGGTGAATCCATTTATATATCTGTTGCAGCTGATTAGCCAGAGAGTAGAGGTAGAAATGTGGCGCTTGCAATCCTCCTTGTGTTCTTGGTTTCTGTAGATTAGAGTAGTTAATTCTTGGGGTCTTATTTTTCCAGTAAAATTTGGTAATGATTGAGTCTAAAGATTTAAACCAGGTGAGGGTGGGTTGTGTTGGTATCACTGAGAATATATAGTCTAGTTTAGGGAGTATAGTCATTTTAATTACTGATATTCTGCCCATAATGGATAGTGGTACGTTCATCCAACGTTGAAGATCATCATTTATTGTTTTGAGTAATGGGGTAAAATTAAGACTAACCAGCTCCGACAGCCTGAGTATTAATATGAATATTAATGCCTAAATATGTGATGTGACTGGTGCATAGAGGGATAGGCGATGTCTGGGATGTCACATCCAAGCTATTGTGATCTAATGAAAGAATAGAAGATTTACTCCAGTTCTCGATTCACTCTGAGAAAATGAATCGATAAGTTGAATTGTTTCTTGTAATGATGATGGGGGGTCTTGTAAATACAGAACATGGCATCTGCGTAAAGACTGATTTTGTTCTGTATATGTTTAATGTTTGAACTCCTCTTTTGTTGGTTTTGATTGCTTCTGTTGTCCTCATTTGTAAGTCGCTTTGGATGGAAGCATCTGCTAAATGACTAAATGTAAATGTATCAATTTATTGATTAGGTCTGTTATTATTATCATTATTATTATTATACATTTCAAATAGTAATATTAATGCAATCGGTGTGTATCATATAGCTATTTTCACATCAAATCTATCGACGCAGCGTATAAACGCCTTCGCTCAAGAGAGCAGACTCTTCTTAAACGCTTTCAACGGGACCTCGTCAGAAGGTCGCAGACAGATCGCGAGCGGCTTTGACATCATGTCCGCGCTGACGCTGACGCGCGCGCCCCCTGCGCCGCGTGACGTCACTTCAGCACCGTAGAGGAGGAACAGCTCCTTCCGCTCGACTAATGAAGCCCAAATCCGCGATCAGCAGTCCAGCCGACGCGATCCGGTGAAAACACGCCGAGCCCGGGGAGCAGCAGCAGAGAACGCGTTTACCGCGGAGCCGCGAGGACCACAGCGGATCCACCCGTCTCCTGACACCGCGACAGCAGCAGCATCCTCCGGAGATACGGTACCGCTCCATCACCACCGAGAGCTCGGGCCAGCCGCGCAGAGCGCTTTAATCGAGACGCGATGTGTGTGTGTGTGTGTGTGTGTGTGTGTGTGTGTGTGAGTGTGTTTGGTGCTGGGAGCGCATCACTCGTTGCGGTACTTCACGCGTTCACACGCGCCATTGACGCCAATGACATCACATCTGAGCGAACGCGTCCATTTACTGCGCTTTCATCCGCGTTTGCGCGATGCTTTTGACTGCACGCGCGTAATAGTGCACTTACACGACGCGCGTGAAGAATCGTGTCGTGTAAGAACGCGTGCGTTTGTTATGCAATCCTGTGGTATTGTGCAGAGAGCGACGCGACGCGAGCGTGAGCGTCGGTTCGCGCGGAAGAGCGGTGTTGTCCATATACAGACTATATTTCACGCAGATATACATACAATAGACTCGGTGATGTCGCGTTGCAGTAAGCAGGGCCAGCCTGCGGGATTGTGGGTAAACCACAAATAACATGTCCGTGAACATCAGGGGTTGTGTTTAGAATGGATGTAAACACAGACGAGCATATTCCTATATCCAGCAGTTCAGCAAAAACAGTAGTGTGACAATGTATTAGGACATTATTGATATGAGGTCTAAACTGAATGTATAGATTTATTATAGAATTAGAAACACGGTTTAAAATGGTTTTAGCTTAATATTTAAAGCTTGAATGTCAGCTACCCACTTAACCATGTAAAACAGTGATCTAGGCCAACAAAATCAGTGTCAACACAAAGTAGTGGAACGATAACATCATGTAAATAAAACACAGTGCCTCGAAAATATAACAAAAATAGATATCAATCTAAGCACTGAACATATGCACACCTCTTAGAGATCGATATAGGTTGGTTTTTAATGATGTGCAGCAGTGGTGGAGCTACATTCAGGGGTCCATAGACCATGACAGAAAATCAGTGGATAACTCCAATCTGGCATAAAAAAAGCATGAATAAATCCTACGATTGCTGATTACTTCACATTACCCCACATTAGCTATACATTCCTACCGTAACTTGACAAATGTTCGTGTATCGGAACTTATTTCTCTTATTTCTTTCATCTGATTAACCAGCAAAAGATCTAACATGAACTTATACAGTGGATTTTGTAAATGTTGTTCAGGAAACCTAAAACTTCAGCTTACTTCAAACAGGACTGACAACTTTTGAGTTCAGCCTGGAGTGAGAATTATTCAGGAAAAATTTACAAAATGTGTCATTTTTTCCCTCAGTTTTTCTAAACTAAACTCTACAGGGAACCCTATATACGATTAAGAATCAACCATTGATTGTTACAAGTTTTCATATCCCTGCTGAAAACAAAACAAAACAATAGAAACCATCACAGAAAATTCTAATGGTTTCCACTACAACTACCATTACAAACATTACAACCATCACCTTTTAACCATTTAAACCATTAAAAAATGGTTTTCTGTACGTAGTGTTTTAGGAGTCCATTAGGATTTATTGGTTTTAACAAGCCACCAATAGAAGGCAAGGCAACCCAATGTTGTAAAAAGTAAATTGAGTAATTAAAGTAATTATATAAGTAACAATATACTAATATAATTTTTGCATAATTCTTCTCTCTAGTGTACATTTTTCTCGCTAGTGCATGGACACTGAATGGATTTTCTGAGGTTATGTGGCAATGTTTTCCCGGTGAAAAGCTTTGGTACAGAGAACACTAACTACAACTCCGTAAGTTGTAGTGTATCTTTCAACATGCCCTCAGATGTTCATTCATTTTTATTTTAATGCTAATTAGAATGCACTCCACTGAACTTGAAGCGTCATGCCACTAAAGAGCTCCAAAACTGTATTTATCGTTTGAAATTCTTATTAAGACGAACAGAATTTGAATGCTGAGACTTTGTTTTCTATTATCAAAGGTAACCTGCTCTGTCCTCTTTGCTCCGCGATGTGTTTCACTCCATAAGAAAACTAACATGTGGCGTGGGAGCGTGTACTAGTAGAGGCTGAAAGGTACACCAGACGAGATAAAGCGCGATGCGGCACACGTCCTTGAGTTCAAGTCGAGACTACAATAAATGCTTCTTTCAGTACGATTAAACGAAGAAAATAAAATAGTGGCATATTAAATTTTGGGGTGGCCAATCAGATGTCAGGGGTGTCCAGTGCTCATATCAGTGCCACTGATGTGCAGATGAATTGCTCATATTTGAAGTCTTTGCTCAGATTATTCTTGAGAACACGATAACTCTTCTTATGCTGCAGTAAGCGCTGCTTCTGCCCTCTAGTAGTGTGTTAAACAGTCATCTTTTAGTAATCTTTTCAGAGACTGTCATTTTAAAGGGGTCATCGGATGTGATATGCTCTTTTACAAGTTTTACAAGTGTGTGTACACAACCACCTTATAATGATAAAGATTCACCCAGTGTTTTTTTTTTTAATCTCGTTAAATCATTTGTCCTTTCTCATATCAAGCCGTACTCAGATTCTTGGCTGTTGTGACATCACACAGACCCAGGCCCCTCCCACGATAGTTGATTGACACTGGTGTTTAACCTTAGCTCCACCCTGAGTGAGCTGTCATCAGTCCTCCATTGTTTCACCACCAGAGCAGAAGTAGACAAGAATGACTCCTAAGCGATTGAGGTGTTCTGTTGTTGGATGTAATAATGAACATAGCAGTCCTCATTTACCCCACGGAAGCAGCTGAGACGCGTGTATTAACATTACTTTCGTTTCTGATGAGAATGCGTCCTCTGATCTACCTAAATGCTCTATGTTCGCACACATCATCGTGATTCAGCTCACCTACAGAAGAGGTTGAGTATCAGGTCTTTTAATGATCTTTGCAAATCACCTTTCCTAATAACGTGCTAGTCAGCAAGTTAAATGCAGCTAAATTCGGCTAAAGTTAACAGGATGGCTCGTCACCCCACAGAAGAGAGGGGCGGGGTCAGCAGAGCTCATTAGCATTTAAAGGGAAATCCAACAAAACTGGTTGCTGTGAACAGAGCTATTTTTGACAGGGTAAAAAGGCTGTTTTTTACACTACCAGTGAGAAATTTTAACCAAAGTATGTTATAGACTTTTCTTTAAGACCCTAAAGAATCATATCAACTGGTGGAAAATGGGCATCCGATTAGGCTGAACGGTTAATTGCATTGCGATAATATCGCATATGAAAAAACTTGATTTTTCAAGCGGGGGGGGGGGGGGGGGGGGGGGCAGAGGCTGCGGATACACTCGGTCACATGACACGCGAGAGTAAAGAGGTGTGTTTCGACTTGAAGATTGATCGGTGTATGACATCAAAGTACAGCAAGAGAAAGCATAAGGAGACGTCCGCACACTTGCAGTACTTTGATGACACACACCAATCGGTCTAAGCAGCGCTGCTTCAAGTCGAGTGCGGTCCATCAGCAGAAAAAGAAAAGAAATAAAACGGTGAACAGCCAAAGGAGGACGTAACTTAGAATGGGAGATGGCTCTTTTTGTGAAAGGGAAGAGAAAAGCCATAGACGAAGTCGCACAGACCCAGGCAGGTGCTGGTCATTTAAAAGCTAAATGCTGAAAATATGACGAGGCATATCTCGCTCTCGGCTTCGCTCACCGTGTCTATACCGTACGCTACTGTTGTTGCGTTGCGCCGCAACAGCTCTAAACTGGACGCGACAAAGTGACCGTTGCAAATCATTTTAACTTTGTGTCAGTACGTCTTAAATAGAACAAGGCATTAGTTTAATGTCGGGTTTTGTCGCGCCACGCTGCATTCAGTGTACACAGCGTCACTGATTATAGTGGTTCTACTGTATTTTGCCGCTTGCGTCTGGTGTAGACACGTGTTTAATGTCGTTTGGTGAGGAGGAAAGCCTGTGTGTGTTCTATGCCTTAGCGGACAGCATGAAACCCACAAAAAAATTAAATAACAGAGAGAGAATAATAATAACTTTTATTCTCTCTATGCTATTTTTCAATGTTTCAAGTGATGCAGGTGTTTTTTCCCTGTAGGTTTTTTAAATTAAAAAAGCATTGATTTTTCACAATGTTTAGTGAAATTATTTGGTAATCTGAGGTGGGATGGGGATTCAGGAAAGGGGGGGGGCAGATTTTTTTATATGTTTAAAGGGGGTGTGACCAAAACAGTTTGAGAACCACTGGTCTAAAATTAACAGACAGTGTTTAGTGCAGTCCACATGTTTACATATGTTTATTACAGTGACTGAATTACCTAAAGTAGTGTAGTAAAGCAAAATATTTGTTTTTATATTTCTGCAATCTACTTTAGTTTGTGTGATTTGTTACTGACTTTCATATTAATGCTTACAAAAGGCTTATTTGTCAGTGCTTTATGTTGTCATAATTATTACATGCTTACAAGGTTGGAAGTTCAACAAATCAGTCAATATACTGTAATTGTAGTTGTTAAATAAAAATGTCATTCATATTAATTTATGCATCACCTAATTTCATCGTAATATATAGGCCTGGCCTACAGAAAATAAAATTTATGTTTAATATATCTAATATTGTGTTGGTCATACTATAGAATGATTTATAGCTTGTCTTTGTTGAATAATGCAGAACATAAAGAGCTTTAAAGCATATTAAAATCAATCGCAATATTGGTAAAAAAAAATCGTAATTCGATTATTTTCCAAAATCGTTCAACCCTACATCCGATGACCCCTTTAAGTTATTAGTCCTTTGACATAATAAAGAGTTCATCTTTTACTTAATGTGTTGTTTTGGCTTGTCTCAGTTATTAGCTGTTTAATAGTTATTAGTCATTTGAAACAATAAAGAGTTAATCTTTTACTTACTGTAATATGTTATTTTGGCTTGTTACTGTCATTCCAGCATTGCAAAAAAAAAAAAAAAAAATAGAATAAATCAGCAGTAGTTAGTGTGAAAGTACTGTTGCACTGTGCACATTCAGTATATGGCTGTCTGCAGTTATATTAAGACTATTTTATGCATATCTCCTCATATTGCCCCAATGCTATCACCTATAGCAGTGGTTCTCAACTGAGGGCCCACAGATCACTAGGGGGCACGAGATAACCTAAAATTCATTTAACTATATTAATCTTATTATTTATATGTTAAGTTAAAAAAGCACAAGTTTTCTCGTATTCTGTGATTGTTTCAGAGCAGTCCAAGTTGTTTCTTATCGCTCTGTGTGAAATACAGACTGAACACCCGACCGCTGCATGAGCCTATGATACACAAACTAAAGCAAATCAGTGTTGTGGTAATAAAGTCTGATAGATGATGACTGTAATAGTGCTTGCGCTCTCGCCGCACTGATCACTATAACATTGTATTTCTACATGAACACACTGCAATAAATTCATGTAGTTGTCAAAATGAATGTACAGCGAGTGTTTTGGAGAAGTTGGTGAGGATCGTACATATGTACATATGGGCATCAGATGCTCCAAACACAGACACTGAGGTTGTCACGATACCATGAATATATCCTACAATACTATACCAGCTGAAGTATCACGATACCATGAAGTATCAAAATCCATAAATGAAAACACCAGGTTTTCCTTTAATTGCCAATAAGTGGCACTGAATCATTTATTTAACTGATTCATTCAAAACATATGATTCATTTAGAAACGAGGAATGGCTCAGTAATCATTGATTTGCCTGATTTGTTCAAAAACACAGATTCATTCAGAAACAAAGCAGAACACCGCTGTGTGTTGCTCGGAGAAGCACAGCAGTTCTGCTTTGTTTAGAATACCTGCAAAATACTGCAAAATGCCATCTTTATTGACAATGTTGTGTCCAAAATGCCATTTAATATGAACTTTTTGTAAATTGAACTATTGTATAAAATCACATTTGCAGTGGTGCTGATATTCGGAAGAACAACACTCTTGCTTGTGCCATATTGCCGAACTATCATGTTATAAATAGAAAACAAAAACTCATACAGGACCATTTTTTTTGCCCCCATATCTTGAAATTTCCAACTGTGCAGGGCAGAATATTAGTACACAATTCATTTATAATACTAAAATAATGTTATAAGGATAACCGAGTGCATATGGCGCTGTTGATGAATGGAATTGCATTCGTCATCACAAGGGTGGTTCTATAAATGAAGCATTACACGTGTTCTCACTGTTCCAGAAGCGGTAAACTCAGCAACGGACGAACTGACAGAATACATTCTTTTAGAAAGATATTATGATGTTTGTTGTTTGTTGTTATGATGTTTGTTGTTTTCTGTCGCTTTCTCCTGATAAACTGTAGTGCGTACAACGATATCCAGCATCTCATTGCAAAATTAAGTGTAGCATCGGGAAACACATATAAGGTGTGAATTCTACACAGCATTTTCTACACAGGGCACCAGTGTTGCCAGATGTACGATAATTATCATATTTGTATGTTAATTTTGACCTCTGTACGATGTACGATCAATAATGAAAAAGTGTTGCGCTGTGCCGCATCCAGTGCAGACAGTCACTGATTATAATGGGTTCTATAGTATTTTGTCGCACTGCTCGCGTCCAATGTAGACACGGTACGCCTAGTTATCTATTGTGGTAATTTGCAGGTCATGTCAAAAAGTTGTAGGTTTAGATAAATAGCTGTATTCTGTATGTTTGACTCATGTACGATAATTTTCTTCCAAATACGATCATTTTGAGCTTCTGGTATGATGATACTTGGACATTTCCAATCTGGCAAAACTGCCACTGTATTGTATTGACGACACTGCCAGTTAAAAAATACAAAAAATACTGCCAATTAATGGCATCGGCAGTATTTTGAAGCTTTAGTATTGTGATATTACCGTAGTGCCGGTGTACCGTGCAACCTTAATAGACATGATTGCTTGTTGTGAAAGAGGCTGGTGACGTCGAGCCGCCTTCATATCGCTGAGTTTTCACACGTTCAGAATGCTTTTATTTTTCATTTGTATTTTTGCTGTGTTTGATGATTCTGAATGGGTCTGTATTTAGTATCTACGAACAGTCAGGTCAAAGAGGCTGCTTTAGTGGTCTTTGGCATCTCCATGTGGTCTTGTTTGGTATGGCAGGTTGACTTGTGCTTATTTGTTTAAGTGACTGTGTAATTGAGCAGTGCAGTGCTTTTAAGTGGTGAAGAATTCAGGAGCTTTAAATCTGTTATATATTTATAAAAAGTTATAATTAAGCAAAGTTCAAGGGTAAAAAGTATAGCTTAAATTAGCTAAAATTTGATATTTTTGCAACAACAAAAAAAGAATGCTGAACATTTATCTTAAATTTTGAATTTTTTATTATTATTATGTTTTTGAATAATAACATGCAGCTGAAGAGTCATAACAGTAGAACACAGCAGTACAGTCCTGCAGTGTTGATTCACAGAAGGAGAGTAAAAAACACTGAGAACCACTGACCTGTAGGATGTGCGAAACTCCTGCTGTTCATTACTACTTTGCTTACCAATTAGAGGATATCATAAGTGTTAAGTAACAATACACAGAAATACCAGATGGGTGGATTCACTGGCCAGTATTTGGTTATTTTGACATTAGCAGCACCGGGTGATAACTGTGGCTGCTTGTCTGATCAGGTTAGCTGTTGGATCAGTCCTATGATCCAGTTCTTCTCAATCCTGGTCTCAATTTGTATCACCAGATCATTAGTAGAGGATGCTCATGCAAAGTTTTTGCACCCTTGAAGGGCACTATGGGAAGAGAATGCCACACCAAGGGCCAGATTTACTAAACAGGACAAATTAGCGTTAGAGCTCAATTCCATAAACGGAATTCTGTGGGTGATTTATTGACAAGGTGCACATTAAAGAACACATTTCCATAGTGACCAGCGCAATCTACCAAGAGCTGAACAAATTACTGCCTGCTTTAAGACATGCTTTTTTGGTGGCGTTAAATAATGCAGCCAATACCAGTGAACTGACGAGCGCAAATCTTAGTAAATTGCGTTGAGGGATTCATTTAAATACTTTCCTCATAAATTTACAGATCGAAAGGCAAACTCCTACAAATGCATATTCAATAAGGTGAACTGCAAAAATAACTCTCCACGCCTTTTCAGCACTAATTTCCCACTGCGTGTCTTTAGTAAATCCTGACTGTAGTTCCCTTTCATGGGAACTTCGAACTGCGTCCTCTAGGGGTCGCTATGGGGAACGCCTTGGCGTGACCCATGTCTGAACCATACATTGAAAAAACACCAACTCGTTGGCCGGCGACAGCCATGACGTCACTACCGGTGCGACTATAGTATAAATTGGCGCCGGGAGCTACACATCATTCTCTTCTTCGTCTTCATTGACTGTTCTGTTTGAAGCGTGCATTTCCAAGGAAAAAGTAAGAGCTATCTCTTTCATTATGGCGAGCACTAGCAGAGCATTTATAAGGTGTGTGTATCCGTGTCATCGCTATTTGACACCTGATGACACACACGATTTCTGCGTTTTTTTGTTTGGGCGAGGAGCACGCACGCTATGTCCTCGAGGGGGCAATCTGCGTGCATTGCGAGTTTTTTCCAATGAAAAACCTCCGTTCTCATTTGTCTCTCTTTTCATGTAAAGAGGGGCAGCCATCTGCTTCCCACAGTTTAGGACCCGCCTCTGCTGAGGCACGGAGGAGATTGAGCTCGTGGGGATCTCAGGTGGACATGGCCGATGAGTTTAGAGAGGGGCTTCCTTCTCGCGCTCATCGGCGGGGGGCGAGAGACAGCCACTGGAGGATGATGTTATTTCTTTAACATCATCTGATCCAGGGGCCCGTGCTCAGTTGGGCCCAGCCCAACAAAAGCAGGGAATGGATGTGGAGAGTGAAGAAGCTGAGGCTGAGCCTTCCCAAATCTCCTGCCCTCTTATGATGATCTCTTAGAGGTTATGGATCGCGCCACGGCGAGGCTTGATTTGCCGTGGAAGCGGACTAAGGAAGTGGTGTCGCGAGGTCGTCTCGACGAATGTTATCTTTCTGGCCATAACCCTCCAGCTCAGGTGAGCCTTCCTTTCTTCCTGATCTCCATACTGAGATCGAGAAGGAATGGAAGAAGCCGTTTTCCTCACGCCTCCATCGGTTTCAGCGACCCTTTCTGCAATAGCAGCGATGCGCGAAAACGTCTATGAGAAGATGCCCCCTGTAGAAGAGACGCTAGCTAGCTATCTCTCTATGGGTGAGACATCGTCTCTCAAACTCCCTCCTTGCCATCCGTGCCCTTTCAAGCTACATCTAAATTGAATGGCAAGGTATACGCAGCAGCAGGTCAGGCTGTCGATTCGTTACACATGATGGCGGTGTTTCAGGCGTACCAGGCTGATCTGCTGAAAGACCTTGATAAAGGCGAGGGCCTTTCTTCTGATGAGATGGCTGAGTTGCACCGCACCACGGATCTTGCTCTCCGTGCTACTAAGCAGGCTGCCTCTGCCGTGGGCAGATCTATGGCGGCGATGGTAGTAACGGAGAGGCAGCTGTGGGTAAACCCGGCAGACATCGGGAAGAAAGAAAGGGATTTTCTTCTCGATGCCCCGGTTTCGCACTCTGAACTTTTTGGTACATCCGTTGAAACGGTCGTCGAAAAGTTCAGGGAGGCAAAGGCGCGCTCAGCGGCCTTCAAAACCTTAATTCCATGAAGGTCCAGGTCTGAGCTGAAGAGCAGGCAACCGGCGCGGGTTGGGGGGTTCCTGGCCCCCGGGTCGATTTAGGATCAGAGAACGAGCACAGAAGGCTAGTGTCGCGACTCGCGCTCCTCCTCCTCCTGCGGGTAGGGGTAGGAAGTATCGGGGGTCAAAGGGAGGTAGGCAAGACCTGAGGGATGTGATCCAGACAAGGCGTCAGCGCTTTTGTCCGGATCGGAGTGATACTTGAGTATCTACTTATTTCCTTCGGGGGTCTTACATTTGCCCTTATTTTCACCTTCCTAATTCCCCTGTAACCTCCATATCTCCACCTGACCGAGGTTAGATGGAAGCTTCACAGTCTCCTTCTGGACCTATGATGTTTTTAGTTGGTTCTATGACTACATAGCAACCACCTTACTGATGGTCCAGACTAGAGGCTTCTCCGGACAGAGCTCCAACACGGGAACCATGGTGGGTGAATACGATCCATGTCTAAATATATGTATATAAATATATGTATGTGCTAATGAACTGGTGGTTGTGTGTATACCCTTCTGCTAGTTTCTTTGCAGTGTTTCCCGGGACCTGTGTGTTTCTGTCCCTTTTTCTAGGGTAGGTCCTCGATGGGCACCCCCGCTGCTGGGTTCAGAAACCGGGTGCTCGACTTGCAGTGTTTATTTCACTCGTCGAGATATGTCCAGAAGGTAAGTAAGCCTGGTTTTTTTGGCTTCATACTTCCCTGACCATCACACAGGCTTTCTCTTCTGCTGCGGGAGCCTTTGTGATTTTCAGCCCCCGTGTGTCACTGCAAAATTTCCTGTACGTCCGGGCTGGGGTTACGCTTTCATGCTACCCTGACTGGTCTACCGTATCTGGGTCACCCTGAGGTTTATTCCCGATCACCAGGATATCCTCTTGAGGCATCACCCCCCTCACCATTGAGGGTTATTGTGAGTATGATGTTTCTTTCGAGCGTTAATCCTCTCTGAGAAGTTGGATTCCTCGCTCCATGGGCTGTCCTCGTGGTAGTATTGAGCAATGCTCCCCTTTTATCAAAGGGTTACCTGGAATGAGCAATGTTATTCCTCTGAATTCAGAGTTCTCCTCTCACTTGAGAAGGTTGAGTTCTCTGTTTCTCCAGAGCGCCTGGATCCAGCAGCATCAGGTGAATTAGGCCTTTCCTCTGCCTCCCTGATGCGTGTTTGGCTAGATTGCAGTATGCTTACCCCTCTGATTTTACAATCATGCTGCAGGTCGAGCCCCCTCTCGTTGAGAGCTGGGTTTGTGCTCCCTCAGCCAAGGTAATTTACTGCTAGCGTTCCAGCATTGGAACGTGCTGTAGGTCGAGCCCCCTTCTCGACTGAGAATTAGGTGTGTTGCTCCCACAGCTAAGTAAACTATTGCTAGCTGTTCCAGCTTTGGAACATGCTGTAGGTCGAGCCCCCATCTCGGATTGAGAACTGAGTGTGTTGCTCCCTCAGCTGAATAACTGCTAGCTGTTACACCATGGGAACATGCTGTAGGTTGAACTCCCTCTCCATTGAGAGCTGGATGTTCCCCCCCAGCTACAGATTTACTACTAGCCACTCCAGCATTATAGCCGTAGATATAGCGTCAGGGGATACGCTATTTTTATCTATAGGCTGCCCTTTCATGTGTAGCCACGAAAACCCCTTATAAGATTCAAGTGGGGTGCCGTTATCTTTGCCCACTTTTCTAAAAATCCACATAAGTGGTAAGTGTGGCACGTTATGCTTTTCCCACTTTTCTAAAATCCACATAAGTGGTAAGTGTCCACGTTATGCTTTGCCCACTTTTCTACAATCCTGTATGGTAAGGGTTACGCGTACAGCTTCGTGCTCTTTCTGAGTGGTTTAAAAACCCCGGTTCCGCCGTGGGCACCACTCCTCCTATGTATCCTCTGGATATCTACTTTAACAGGGTGTTGCTACTAGAGATCTGTTGAGACAGTTCCTTCAGCACATGCAAAGAGAAACGTGCTGTAGCCCCTGTGTGACAGGCCAAGACTTGGTATGATTCTAGGTTCTTGGTCGTATTCCCTTAAATGAATCTATTCCTGATTCCAAGCCATTAGATCTACCCCTGGCCCAGGAGTTCTTGCCCTAACAGGTAAGTTTTTTGGGGTTTGTAGCCTAGGCCTTTGGCCGTAGGGATTAACGTCACTGACAGCCGTCTAACGTACCAGGGGCGACTCCCATAGCAATATGGTAGAATTGGTACTTAGTGCTCACCATGGTTCGGGCTTGCATCGGCCCTCAGCATGGCGGCGTGGGTATCCGTTCCCCATAGCGACCCCTAGAGGACGCAGTTTCGAAGTTCCCATGAAAGGGAACGTCTCGGGTTACTTATGTAACCATTGTTCCCTGAGTAGGGAATGAGACACTGCGTCCTCTAGTTTCTGCCATGCTCGGACGCAAGCTTCAGACAAGGGAAAAAAAAGTGAATGATGTGTATCTCCCGCGCCGCTTTCTACTGTAGTCGCACCGTAATGCGTCCTGGCTGTTCGCCAGCCAACGGTTGGTGGTTTTTTCAATGGATCTCGACACTGTAACGACAGGCGTTCCCCATAGCCGACCCCTAGAGGACGCAGTGTCTTGTTCCTACTACCCTATAATAACCTGAGATGTTTTTTTTTTTAAGCCGCCAATGGGGGTTTTATATGCTGGTTTTTTCAAAACAAAACCTGCCCAATCACTACTCAAAACTAGCCCAATCGCGTTTCAAGGGCGGTCCCCCAGTAAAAATTGCGTTCCAGAGGTTAAAATACACGTTTTTTGGAAGGGTTCCCAAGGTGAAATTCACATTTTAGGGGCTAAATATCACATTATTGGGGTCACTTAAAAAATGTGAATTTCACCTGGGGGACATGAAAAACAACCCGTGGCAACAGTGATAAAGTAGCCCAATTCTGCTGGAAAACCGCGGACTTGGCAACACTGTCTGCTAGTAAATCTGGCTCAATGCCTTGTGATCCAGATTTCACAAAATCTAGACTAACGAAAAGCCTAAATTTTAGAAAGTTAAATATAAACATACCATATTTTTCAGAATATAACTAGTAAATATCTAGTAAATCCTGACAGTAGTTTTTAATGCCAAATGAGGGTTTGCGCTGACGCAAGCTAATAGTAAATCTGGCCCCGAGGGTCATTCCAAATGAAAGCGAGCAAGTTACCCTCTTCACATAGTTCAAATATTATGCTCACTACAAGGACGTCATTTTACCATTTATGATCATGTGACCCAGGAGGAGGAGTCCTCTCGATTCATCTTTAAAGCTCAATATTGGAGAGTTTGTGTTTGCATAAAAATCTAGCCTAAGTAGAATAATTCAAGTTGTTTTGTTGTGATATATTTTGCTGTTTTTTATCATATGTAGTTATTATGTTTCAATGTGCCCAATTCAAGCGCAGTTAAGTTACCAGCAAATAATAAGAGATTGCTATTGTAAGAACAGCTAATGGACTGATGAACAGACACAGCTCTGCGCTGTCATGATATCATTCCTTGTTAAAATCAAGAGGAAATGACGTTGTCTTTTATTTCTCCCTTCACCAAATGCTCACAATATGAGACACGATTGTCCTGCATATTTACAGTCTTCACACTGGCAGCGTGAGCAGAGGAGCTTCAGAAGCAGCAGTGAACAGAGAGTTTGTGCCTCTAGAAAATGAAATCATCAGGAGATAATGAATTAAACAAATGGAAACAAATCAAAAATAAGATCGTAAACTATTGAAGCAGCCAAAACTCTGAGTTAGGGTCTAGATTCTTTACTCTTGTGATGTAAATGTGGTCATCCTTATCATGTACATGTTTGTTATTAAAGATTATATTTGCTGTTGTATGCCAGAAATAACTTGCTTTTCTGTGTAGAGGCCAGTGTGAAAACACAACAATTCAATGGTGCATTATGAAGAAGGCAATAGTCTGAGTCAAATAATGTGTTCTTAAAGTCAAATAATAGTTAAGGCCATAAGTTATCTGTTTACTTCTCGTCTTTTCTACATCAATTCTTTGTGTGCAATGGGAGATTTTGAGCACAAAAAGGTATTTCACACATGGGTAGTCTGTAAAGTAGTGCTTTGTTTGACAAAGAATAATTTTGGCCATGTTGCTGAAGTGATAATGATTCTTCTGAAAATGTTATGAATCAAAGAAAAATCTCATTCCAGAAGTTAAAATCCCATTCATTTTCCTCATTAGGGAATTGATTTTTTAATGATAAATTATCCATAAAGACAGAGCTACTGTGAGTCATGAAGTTGTTAATCGATGATATTTGCATTTTGTTGAAGCCATTTGCCTACATTATTTAAACTTGTCATAACTTTTAGTTAAACATGTTATTTAAGCTTGTGTTTTACAGCAGATTTCCTGGTGAAAAACTACATTACCCATGATTCTGCAGAGAGCTCTCCACCAATTAAAGCAAGCAAATCGCATCAGAAGAGCTCTTTATGAAGCACTGCAAATGATGTATGCCATTCACAATGCTTCATGGGGACCTTCGTCTTTTTGTCCGATGTTCAAATACTTTTTTTGCTTCGAATCAAAGTTTGTTGAAATACTTCCAGAATTGGACAAATGTACTGTAGTACTCTATAGCTCAAGGCTTCTAAAATCCTGCAGAGTTTAGCTCCAACCCTAATCAAACTTCAGGCTTTCATATAGCTCTGCGTATCCTGAAGGTACCTGATGAGCTTGCTCAGGTGTGTTTAATTAGTGCTGGAGCAAAACTTTGCTGGACAGTGGACTTCGAGGGCCAGAGTTGAGAACCCCAAATATAGCAGTATGGTTGGTGATCAAGTCAGCCAATCAGCCTGATAAATCTATGAAGGTCCAAGACGTGGCTTGAATTTTAATCAAAGTGATGGGGGCGACACTTGCTCAGGGGGGGGGGATAAACTTTGTCCATGTGCAAAACAGATTTGTATGTTCTTTTTTACAGAATTATATAAGTTGGTGAATGCTAATAGATGTGTATAATTTCAGTTGTAGTTGCAGGTGTGCAGAAATAAGAAAGACTTCTGTTATCAGTCTATTGAACTGACGACTAATGTTTGGCTGTTTGGTCAGAGATGGGTTGGAAGAACGGTTGAAGCCTGGGTTAAAGGGATAGTTCACCCAAAAATGAAAATTCTGTTCATTATGTGCTCACGGGTGCACCCACATGTCGTTCCAAACCCGTACGACCTTCGTTTGGAAAGGAAATTAAGATATTTTGGATGAAATCCAATAGCTTTCTTCTGAAACCCGCCCGCTTAGGACCCGGGCGGCTCGCTACATAACTGACTGCTCCCAGGCCCGAACGGTAGTGAGCAGGACAAACATTAAAACAGTCGCAAGGGTACCTCAGTGTTTCCCTTAGATTGTTCACGAAGCTCTAGACATCCGTTTGGTTCGCAAAGAAAAACAAGTTACTTGCTTTCTATGGAGGGTCAAAGAGCATCATCGGATTTCATTACCAAAAATCTTATTCGTTATAAACTGAACGGGGGGCGGTCTTGAAACGGGGTTGGAACGATATGAGGTTAAGTATTAATGCTTCGATTTTAATTTTTGGGTTAACTATCCCTTTAATTTGAGTATTTTTACTCTTTCCAACGTGATTGTTGAGAATACTGTCTGACACAGTCTGCTTAGGGTTCATACATCCCTGAACACATCCGTGCGCCTCGTAGAGCATTTTTGTGGTATTGATCGCCAGACAGGGGGTGGAAAAAAAAAGTTCCCCAAAGATTCCGCCCACCATATCACTACATCTCCAATACAATCTTTATTGATGTGCATTACATAAGTACGCATTATCATACTCATGGCTCTTCTCAGACACATTAACGGCTTTGTGTGTGATGGTGCTCTCCCATGGTGCGGTTGACGAGCAGCGCTGCTACAGATCGAGTGGTAGGGCCCCTTTTCTTAGGGTGGTTACGCATTGGGCTGAGCCCTCGAATTCCCTGTGCTGCCCCATGGCTTTGTCCTAGCAAACCAGCCCCTTCCCGTCCTCTCAGGTCCACACCGGTGTCCGCTCTCGGATCCGAACCCCGCCTTCGCGAGGCCCGAGGTTCGGCGGTCCGGCAGAGCACGCCAGACACCGAACTCACCCCGACCCAGTGTGTGCTCCGTAACGTGCTCTCCATCGACCCGGTGGGGGGCGGCAGTGGCACTCACGCAACACCCACAACCCTGAGAACATAATAGCACACACCAACTGGGGGCATCTCCACAGCGTGCTCAAGTCTTGCATGAGGCGGGGTTCCTAGGGCTGAGCCGTGTGCGGCAGAACCATTGGCCGACAGCTATTTTTGTGTGGTCGCGGTCTGGGGCAGGTGGCGGGTGGAGGAGGCTTTCTGGAAGGCTTGTTCGGATGCCTCAAGCCAGTGTGGACGATGATTGGGAAAGCCTACTCGACAGAGCACAAGCAGAGCCAGGAGGGTGAGTACGGCAGTCCGAGAACAGTCGGGGTGTTTTAGTGTCGTTTTGGACGGGGATAACTGGAAATGCGTGCATCTAAATACATTTCTGCATCACCGTTGTTTCGTACCTTACTGCACATTTCGAGGCAGTTTAAAAGTGAAACGTCCAGTGAGTGGCGCTAAAACGCTAAATCGTGACCCTGTCATGTTTTTGTCATGTTGATATAGTCACGTATTGCTGTGTTTTTATTACGTTGCTTCAGGTACGTATTGCGGCGGTTCAGAATTCAGATATCTGGGGAGTGCCGCTAAAAGTTAATGCTCTATCGTGTTAGAAATATGCCCTACACCAAACCCAACCCTAAACCTAGCGATAGTGTTAACAAATGCAAAACTGTTATAAAACCGAATTTTTTTGATGCAACCGTGCCATTTGAACCTCCTTATATGCAGATTTGAATTGTTTTGTGGAACCGTAGTTTCACTGGATTCGCACCTGAGCTCTTCACCTCTCAAGTTGAACGCCATACTGCATGAGCTACCGAACAAACCTACTGAATATAAAACGGAGTGACTATTTACACTAAGTGCAAACAGCCCGCCTTGTTGGCAGAGGCTATTTACACTATCTCCGCCCACCAGCGTGTGATTGGGCGAGTCAACACTACAAAAGATGCTCATCAATCGTCAGTTTCAGTGGCGAAGATCTAAAGCACATGCTTTTTGACGCTATCAACCCGAGTTTGTGACCGCCTTTTGCAGAATTTTTTTCTCCCTTTTCAAATCCCATATCACATCAGAAAGGCATTTATTTTCAATAAAAGTGAAGGAAATAATCAAAAAGTTGACAATAAAGTATCAGTTAGGGTTAGGGATAGGTGTAGGGAGGTCTTTATGCCATACTCAATACATTATTATTGCATACTGTTTTATAATGTACTACAATACTGAAGTGCAGATAATTGCCACTATTTGCAATAAATAGCAGAAAATACTGCTATTTTCACTTAGTGTAAGTAGAATCCATTGCTATTTGCATTTAGTGTAAATAGCATCTATCGCTAAGAAAATATGCTATTTTCACTTAGTGCAAGTAGCCGCTGCAAATATAAAAACCCATACATATGAAGCTGGATATGTGACGCAAACATTCAAAATGATCAGTTTTCAAATGTCACAGCATGTTAAAATTGTTTTGAATTCATAACATTATATTCCTCAAGTAATTGTGTGAAAATTAGGCTTTATTAATCAAAACAGTGGACCTGTAAATCATACTTTGTGTGCAAAGGAATAAAAGTTGTCAGCGTTTTGCTGCCTCTAGTGTTTATATAAAATGGAAACTGCAGCGATTCGTATGTATAGGTAGGTTTTTTCAGTTTTGCAGAAGTGTATGAGACAGGTATTTCCAGTGAGCCCATGTTGGGAATGTCTCTTCCAGACTCCTGGGAGGTACCGTTCGAGGAGATCTCCGAGCTGCAGTGGGTCGGCAGCGGGGCGCAGGGAGCTGTTTTCCTGGGCAAGTTTCATGGTGAGGAGGTGGCTGTGAAGAAAGTCCGAGACATCAAGGAGACTGAGATCAAACATCTGCGCAAGCTCAAACACCCCAACATCATTACCTTCAAGTGAGTGAATGCAAACCTGCACACCAGCATCACCCCCATTATATTAAAGTATGATTATAAATAGTGTGTTTTCCAGAAAATAAGTCACTCCAGAGTATAAGTCACACTGGGTCAAAATTGCATTGTTGAGAGACAAAATAAACACAGATAAGTCGCATCAGTGTATAAGTCACATGATGCGTGTTATCATTACATTCAGAAACAATGTAAAGTATCTTAAATTAAATGTTTACAAACATTATAAATACAATACACATTGCCACAGTGCCATTCATTCTAAACAAGAGTTAGGCTATTATATAGGGGTGTCGAAGTTAATCGTTTCTACGATGCATCGTGATGCAGACGAGGACGATTCGGTATCAGTTCAGTAATAGACCATAACCGATTATAACGCACTGATGCTTTTCTGACGTGCTTTGTCGCGGTAACATACAATGACGGAGGGAGGGGAGACGCGACTACGAGTAATTAAAAATGTCTTTATTTGACCCTTTAACTCTAGCACTCTCTATTCTTATTCTATTCTTAAAAAAAAAAAAAACTTGTCCCTTTTAGACTTGCCCTCTATTCATTTTTGTTTTACCCGGGTTTTTTTTGTTTGCCTAAAAAAAAAAACTCTAGCTTTCTATTCTTTTGGTATTCTATCTGTTTTCTTTTTATTTATTGTACAATTAACAAAAGCTAAAAAGGCCTCTAACTCTAGCTTTCTCTATTTTTTTCTATTCTATCTGTTTTCTTTTTATTTATTATATAATTAAAAAAAAACCTTGCTACGTGTACTGCGTTAAGCTAACTGAGGCTTGTTATAGCACTTGTATATCATTGCTCTTTTGTTGATTTTGATTGCTTCTATTGTCCTCATTTGTAAGTCGATTTGGATAAAAGCATCTGCTAAATGACTAAATGTAATGTAAAAATGCTCCAACTACTTTAAAAGCCGACATCTGGGCACATTTCGGCTTTTACGAGCAACCTGGTAAGCACGACATGGAGAAGACATACGCTGTGTGTAAATCATGCCACGCACAAGTTGCAAGTTAAAATGTTTAGTTCATTTTGTTGTGCAGACGCAACATGAATCTGCAGTTTAGCCTATACTCAAAATAAGCAGTGGATTCTCTCATTTTAAAAATAATATTACCAATCAAATCATTTATTTTGATCTACAGTGTAAATTTAAACAGATAAAAGTAAAATGGTATGATGCTTTACAACAGCTCCTGTTTCTGCATGTTTCTTGATCAAAATAGTCTACATGAAAGTGAATAAAAACACAAGGTGACACTTGAAAGTACATTTTTATAGGCTACAATTTAACAATATACTGTATAGCATATAATACTTTTATTTAACAAACAAATTAGGAAAATATAGTGCTTGAATATGCCTGCAGCGCTTCAGAAAGGGGCTGAGTTGAAAATATTGTTTTCCTGATTTCAATTTTTTTTTTAAACAAACTGATATCGATCATTAAATGCAAAGGTCAATTTTTGAGTCCATGCTGTTTTCAACTGATGCATTATAAACTTCACTAAATTAAAGCCCACCTTCCATCCAGTACCCATAAAAGTAACAAAGCCTCAGTTTATCATGAAATTCAAACTATACTTCAAACTACATCGCTAAATAAACTATCATTTTGACGTTCTTTAATGTTTGATGACAGATTGTCGCGCCTAAGTTCAAACAGCAGCCCGGTGCAAATTAACTGATCTCTTTCTCTTTACTACTAGTTATAGCATGAAATAAACATCAGAAGGTATGTTGAAAGAAACAGAAAAACTTACTGAAGTGTATCACATCTCAGTATTTTAGCTGCAGAGAGAAATCATAAACAGCTTGTACAGCCTAGCCCACCTCAAGCTATTCAGTGTCCATAAATATCTCTGGAGAGGAGCATTTTTATAAATATTTACACTATATTATTTATTCAGCATATTTTTATTTAACCTGTTTTGTAACTTAATTATTTAATGTATGTTTGTGTCATTAAAACAAGTGTTCATGACAGCCAACCATTTAAATAATCTTGATCAGCAACGAATTTGAGCGTCATCAGTCCATTAGGTCATTTAAAGATGTCAAACACAATGTTTAGGTTACAACTGCATCTGTCTCTGCTGTAAACTGATGTTTTTTTTAATGCAAGTCTCACACTGGTTACACTTAACAGCCTGAGAGATGGGGTCAATGCATGCTATACAGTACATGATCCATAACCATTTGCCTTACAATTTTAAAGTTTAAATATCCATTAGAGATCTCTGATGAAGTTGTTTTTATACACGTTTCCAGTCAGATAAATTCCGCTTCCAGAATGTTACACCCGTAACAGTGTTTTTTACTCCGAAATACGAAAACGAAATTTAAAAAAATTATCTTTTATGTCCTGTAAAGAGCCAAATCCTTCTCCACTTGGTAGATATTGTTGCTTCTGGTTTGTGCGTTGTAATTCACAGAAAGTCTACAAAATATGTTGTCTCCTAAAATTTTTTCTTTTTTTCATGTCCGTAACACGTGTATTTCCCTCATCTAAACTATAAAACACATTTATAGACTGATATTTTTCTGATGTCTGCACTCTATTGTTAGGGGTTTAGGAAAATATAAACAGATGATTCAATATATTTATAATGAATATACAATCTTATTGCAAATTTTGACTGCAAACGTCACATCCGTAACGCTGGAATAGCTCTTATATTACCTCACACACGTAAAAAACAACATTTTCTCATGTCAACCTTGATCTGCATTCAAGTTTGTTTGTTTTTTAAAATAATATATTTCTATAATAATAAAAAGAAGACAAAATAGATATGGAAGCAAAATAGCTAAACACAACAAATGAACCTTAGGGTGTACTCACACTAGGCACAGCTGCCTTGAACCGAGCCTAAGCGCGATTACCCCCCGCTGGCCTGCACTCACACTTACAATTCCTGTTCATCAATAAGGTGAGAACCAGACCTGTTATAAACCTAAATATACTTATTTTAATACAATTATTTGAAAAACAATTAATTTGGGTCAACCGCGCTCAGGCACGGTTCAGATTGCCTAGTGTGCGTACACCCTTAAACAGAGGTATTACCTTTGCAAGCGCAGACTGTTTTTTAGTTTGTTCAGACTTTATCAAACAAACTATATAATTATTATTCACAGTAATATGTCATGCATCACTGAAATATGGCATGAAGAAAGATGAAAGAGAAAAACAGGTTTAGATGAAACAATGCTTGCACAACCGTCCAGTAGGTGGCGATATGCACCAGGATGTAAATCACCATTAAACAAAAGATGAAAGAATAAACCGGTGCGTTCCAAACTGGATATATCGCCCTCCGAAGGGCACTTTGGAGTGAAAACAATCATGGCCGTCATATTGAAGGGTCGTTCCAAACCGAAGTGCTCAAAACTAGCCACTTCAAAGGGCCCTTCGGAATGAAGGATTTCGAAGGGAACAACTGATGGACACTTCGGGCCCCCATGATCCTTTGCGCTGATTATTTCCATGATGACGGCGCCTCCGTGTCAGAAGGGCACTTCAAGAAACAGTTGTTTGGTCCCTTACACCCTTCAACCCTTCAAAGCTCTCACTCTGGAGGGTAAACCCTTTGAAGGGATTAGGGCATAGGGATGAGCCCTTCCGAATGGAACGCAGGGAATATTTCTGCCTTCAAGTGCACCCAGGAAACTCATATCTTTACATCAGGCATTTGTTGCAACATGTCTCCCAATCAATTTGGATACATAACACAGAAGTAGGGTGTCTAATCGAGCTCCTGCATGCATAGTTCAGGTCCAGCACACACACCTGCCTGGAAGTGTGTAGTGATCCTGAAGACCGTGATTACTGACCTTGACCCTCAAGGAGCAGGACTGGACACACCTGGCCCAAAATAACAAATAATTATTTTATTTAATTATTACTTTTCTTTTTTGGAGCACTTTCTGGTCAACAACAGAAATTAACTTTCCGGCCATTACATGGTGATATTTTCCACCTTAAATTGATTTCCAGGTGCATGCATGCATTTATGTATGTATGTATGTATTTATTTATTTATTTCCATTGTAAGGGCATTTTTTAACCTTATTAAATGTGTCATCTTTTATGCCAATTTTTAAAATATATATATCAAGGAAACTTTGCTGTGCTTTGCTTAGAGACGTGCAGCGGCTCATCTGTGACTTTGTTTAGAACTATGTTTGTTGAGGAAAATTGGACAATATTGTGCCAAAAATGTAAGTCACTTAATATTAACTTGTTTATTGAACTATTGTATAGAATTGATATCACATTTGCAATTGTGCTGATATTTGGGAAAACAGCACTCTTGCTCATATGATATTGATTAACTATATCATATGTTATAATAATAATAATACCGTATTGTCCCGAATATAAGACGATGTTTTTTTTTTTGGAAATGCATCTGAAAAAACGCGGTCGTCTTATTTTCAGGGTCTAGACTTTGACATGTCAATAATACACCCACAACAATAGGTGGCGCCAAATACGCATAAAACGAGTGTGCCATGAAATACGTAATGTAATGCGTGTTGTAAAGATCTCGAGTAAAAACAAAAGAGAAAGAAAACCTTACAGCTGCACGAGTCGTGACTATCACGTTAACCTGATGGGGACCAACGCTACTTTTCTAAACGGTTATAAGAAAAAAGATTTTGGCCAGGCTACTAATTAGATGGATAAGACCTCAAACAGACCTACAATTCAGATGGAAGGCTACCTGATATTTAGTTTTTTTATATATCAAACGTTCATCTTTTTTTAAATGTTTGGATGTATACAACATGTTGCCACGATTTGGAAAAAACACATACTTAATAGCCAAAACAAGAACAAAGAGCACAAAAATGCAAATTACATGGAAGCAAAACAACACCGTTTCATTGAACTGAACAAACCCAGATGTAAATATGGTTATAATTAAAAAGCTGTATTCCAAAACACTCCAGCTGGAAAAGGGAAAGATCGTCGGGATATCAGGGTCGGCTTGTATGTTCGGGCCATACGGTATTAAATATTTGGGTACTTTTTATCATCATGGTGGCATTTTTGCCCCAGCATTTCCACTCTCTGCTGTATCCATTCAAGTGCCAGGCGTGCCAAAAACGCAGCTTGTAACCTCTTTCATCTTCACTCTGTAACTTGTGTGTTCAGGGGCGTGTGCACGCAGGCTCCGTGTTACTGCATCATCATGGAGTACTGCGCGCAGGGCCAGCTCTACGAGGTGCTGAGGGCCGGCAGGAAGATCATGCCATCCCTGCTGGTGGACTGGGCCATGGGCATCGCAGGTGGCATGAACTACCTCCACCTGCACAAGATCATCCACAGAGATCTCAAATCACCCAAGTATGATGCTGCTTTGTACCAATCCACACAAGTGTGTTTGGAAGCATGAGCAAACTGAAAGTGTGCCTTATACCCGTGTCTTCTCTCTGTCAGTATGCTGATCACACACGACGACCTGGTGAAGATCTCAGACTTCGGCACGTCTAAGGAGCTCAGAGACAAGAGCACCAAGATGTCGTTTGCAGGCACTGTGGCCTGGATGGCGCCCGAGGTGATTCGGAACGAGCCTGTGTCTGAAAAAGTGGACATCTGGTATGATCATTCGTAATCACTGGGTCTGGGAGTATTCAATGCAATTTCATTAAAAGTTCATAGGGGATATTTTCCTGCTCCAGTGTACTAATAGGCACCTTTTTGTAGGGATGTAAAGATATAAAGATCTCACAATAGAGGTCTGCTACCCGACCCGAGCCCGACGGGTCCCGAAATACTTTCGGGTTTCGGGTCGGGTTCGGGTTAATGTTTAATGAATAGCTTCGGGTTCGGGTCGGGCTCGGGTTTATAGCTAAACTAAAACTATATGCAGTAGGCTACGCTGCATTCATAAACGCACGCTCACACACATTATTGCACACGACAACACAGCACGGAAACTTTTTTATTAGTAAAATAGCTTCGACAGGCTACTGACTCGCAACTTTATATTTCTCTGCAATGAGGGGGTAAAATCGCTGTTTTTGAAGTAACTAAGCCTCATTGTTTGTAGAGAGAGGCGCGCAGACGCAGGTTCACACACGCAATCATCCCGCTCTCTCTCTCTATCTCTCTCTCTATATATATATAAATATTCCAATAATGCGATTTACTGCTACAGAGCTGCATCTCTGTGTCCTGATTTAAGCAGGCCGAATGCTAACGTTCTCTGTTTCTTTACATGTATTTGTTTACTGACCGTTGCATGCAATCGTGAAATACAGCTTTTTTTTTTTTTATTGGCTATTCGTTGTGGGGGAAAAAAAAGATTTCGGGTCCGGGTCGGGTTCGGGCTCTAAATTGAACTGTGCCGCTCGGTTCGGGTCGGGCTGGGTCAGACGATCTCGGGTACGGGTCGGGTTCGGGCTTCAGTTTAAAGCCTGTGCAGACCTCTATCTCACGATACGATAATATTGCGATATGAAGTCCATGATACCATATTTATTGTGATGTTTAAAAAAAAAAGACATGAAGAACTTTTGTACATTTTAAAGTTAAATTGTTCTATCTAATGTACTTTGAGAGTTCAAAATTAAGAGCTCCAACCCATGTTCTTAACAAAAAAAACTCAACACTCTTTTTATTTGTGGTATACTGTCTCAGTCTAAATTACATTCAAATTGGTGTTTTAGAAAGCCAATCAAATTAGAATACAATAATAATAATAATAACAACAACAATGACAGTAGTAGCCATATATTGTAAAACAATTGTACTGTAAAATAAATGAAAATGAATATTTCATAGCTACATTATTTTTGCTTTACACTGCAGTAAGGACATTACAATACTTCTTTCCTAATTTCTACACTTGAGAAATATTTAGAATTTGGACTGCATTTAAACCGTTAGCTGTCAGCAATTCACACTGCACCTTTAAGCTTTTATTTTGAAGGAAAACTCCAGCTTCAGTGAAAACAGGCTTACAAAAACACGTCTCACTACAAATCTAGTGAAACGCTGTAATCATCTGCTATGAAGAAAAAGCATAAATGGTGTCTGTTGCGTTCCCAAACGTGCGCTAAACTCACAGAATGTGAAATAAACGAGTTCACTGCATTCATTCACCGTGAACGGAGCCGTTCTGAGGCCCGGCAACACCGGATCTCGAGCTGATCGTCTGAACGAAGTTCAGCTTTGAACTTTGCTTTGAAACTTGAAAGCGAACTTGAACTTTTTTGCTTTGAAACGCTCAGCGCAAACAGACTTGATTAAGGGATTAGGCCATATTGTGCTTTCGGTTTTAGTTAGTTTGACAGATACAGTACTGTGCCAAAGCATAATGGCCCAAAACACAACTTAAAATACCTTTTATGTTAGAATAAGAAGTTTAAATATATTTTAATAACTACATTTTTTGCCGTTTCATATCGTCATGTGACCATGATAATATCGAGACAGTTTTGCTATCGTGATATTGATAATATCGTTACATCCCTACCTTTTATGGGTAGATAAGGTACATAGTCTTCCTTTTGAGGGTGCTGCCCAATTGACAAGCTGTTTTTTTTTTATTTATGATTCGTTTATGATTTATTTTTGGCATTTTGCCTTATTATTATTATTATTATTGTGATAGGACAGTATTTAGACAGGAAGCGAATTGGGAGAGAGAGGGGGGTGGGACGGGAAGTGTCCACCGACCCGGGATTCGAACTTGGATCTCCGGAATGTCGGTGCGCTGCTCACGAGGCTATCAGCGTGACATGACGAGCTGTTTTACACTGAAAAAACAAACAAACTGTGAAATCAGTGCAAAACGGCAGATGTGTCTCCAGATCTTAGTGTAAAAAGAATACAGTTTTACAGATTGAACTTATATTTACAGTAAAAAATATATAAAATATACAGTTCATCAACTGAAATATTGTTAATATACCAAATGACAAAAATTGTAAAGTAGCATTTTTACAGTCTTTTACCATTAAAATTACAATCAGTTTTTACAGTGACCTATAAAGGAGCACTTTTTACGTTTTCGGACAATGTTTGCTGCAAGATCTCATTCACATCACTTCTGCATGTCTTATCCTCCCTGCCAGTCTTCTGCTGGTCTGTAAATGAATTGTGGTCATACTCTTTCATGAGCAGAAGAACTCCTGTGTGAGGCACGTCATCCTCTTGTCACTGTATAGCAGTGGAGAAACGCCACATTGTCTAATATAATCACAAATGTTGGCGTTTTTTCTCTTCAGCTGGATTTATTGCTCAAGCCTTACTCATAAAAGAAACAAGTCTTTTGAATATTGTGCTGTCTACAATGAGCCTAATTTACAACAAACGGAGGCGTTCTTACATAGCACACACTGGAGTCCAGGAGATGAGTGCAGCTGTCGGTGATGTGATGTGTGGCGTCCGCAGGTCGTTCGGTGTGGTGCTGTGGGAGATGCTGACCGGTGAGATCCCGTATAAAGACGTGGACTCCTCCGCTATCATATGGGGCGTGGGAAACAACAGCCTGCAGCTTCCTCTTCCTGAAAGCTGCCCTGATGGCTTCAAAATCCTGCTCAGACAGTGCTGGTGAGAAACCAAGAAAGAAAGAAAGAAAGTGTGCTGAATGTGCAATTGTAGTAGATTTTATAACTGTACAGCAGATAACATGTTAATGGAAAAAAGCCACTTGAGAGAACTTACAGAGAGATGCACTGTTATGACTGTTTCTTAACACACCTAAATAGACTTAAAAAAAATGCAGTTTGTAATAATGTCAAATTAAAAGTTTTACATCAAAGTGCATTTAAAATAATTGTTTTAATACTCTTTTGTCATGTTTTAGAAAAGTACACTTATTTTGATGTGCTGACTAACATACTAAAGCACATGTAATATAATTGTAACTGCAGTGTGTTCTTTAATATTACAGAAACACTTTACAATACGGGTGCACAAATATGCATTAATTCATGCTTAACTAATCCACAGAAAATCACGAGTTAATGTATAACTCATGAAGAGCTAAACCATTTATTAATGCTTACTACATCAGCAACTAATGAACATTCTATATGATTCATAGATTAAATAATAAATAAATAGTTATAAGTTAAATGTGTTATAATGTATTAGTTCCCTAATAACATATTATATTAACTAATGATGTAAATTCATGTGTTAATTACCGCAGTGGTCAAAGCTATGTACTTCAACTTCCAGTTGTTTGCTTTAATTAATCATTAGCTTACTTAATCTATTAATCATGCAGAATGTTCATTAGTTGCTGATGTAGTAATTATTAATAAATGATTGAGTTCATCGTGAGTTAAATATTAACTCGTGATTATCTGTGCATTAGTTAAGCATGAATTAATGCATATTAGTGCCACCGTATTGTAAAGTGTTACCATATATTTAAATGCAAAGTTCAACAGAAATTATATTAAAGTATATTTTAGTTTATCATCTGTACACTTTAACCATATTTCAAAGACTAAAGAAGTAATTATGAAATTATATATAAAAAAAATGTCCTGAAGTCCTACCTTAAGTTCAGCGAATTACATTTAATATAAATTTAAACTATAATACATTTACATGCAATTCAGTGTCCGAAAATATTTCATTCAATGTGTACTTAAAGTGTACTTTTTCAGAGGGAAAAAAAAGGAAGACAAGAAAGAGTTATGTGGAAATAGATTATCTCTCTGCAAAATGTCAAGGAAAAGATGCAACAAGCGGAGACTGTGACTTTTGTAATGCTAATATGTGTGTGTAGGAACTGCAAACCCAGGAGCAGGCCGTCGTTCAGGCAGATTCTGCTGCATCTGGACATCGCGTCTGCAGACGTGCTCTCCACTCCGCAGGAGACCTACTTCAGATCTCAGGTGAGACGCTCGTTCACCTCTGTACAACCACACCAGTCATGAGTCGCCAAACAGAGAGTATGGACTTCTGTTTGCCTAGAAATGGAACAAGACAAAGTATGTTGAGAATCTAGTTCAAAACACCTGCGAGGTTCCTAGAAATGCACTTTAAAAATGCTTTCACCATTTTTAAGGAAAGTGACATTTTTGTAAAAAATGTCATGTAGTGTAACCACTATGAAAAATGTTATAGTATGTTTCCCTGACACAGTGCAATTATTTTAATCAGTATTTTTCAGGGTAAAAAGTATTTTTTAGGAGAATCATGAATTACTATTACTATAATTTAAGTTTTTGGAGTGTCACGACACTCTGAACCAGGCATGTACTGGCCATTGGGAGCACTGAGACATTCCCGAAGCAAAGGAGACCTCCCCCATGTTAGGAGCTGTCTTTAAATTACAGCACATGCCAAACTGCAAAAGGCAAATAGCCTGCTCCAAAAGTGTGAAGCGGTGCTACCGATGCATCTGCCAGCTGCGCGCAAAAGCAGAGCGGGACCAAACAGTGCAAGTGTCTTGATCCACTCAGAGTCGTGTGATATGAGAACATTAAAGGTTCTGTAGTGATGACAGAATGTAATAGCAGTCAATTTACTGCATTCTAGCTCAAAATCAGTGATTTACTGTCAATTTTCTTTGTGACAAAAAAGGTTGTTGCATTTGCCATGAATTCAGTAATATCTATCATTATTTATTTCTGTCCTGTTTTATTTATTCATTTATTTACTCCAACTGAAGGCCCTGTAACCCAGCAAAGCATTCACGGGGAACTCGTGGGCCGGATTTTAACCCCTGTCCAGCCCTGATCTGAACTGAACATGTCTCGTCATGCTACATACTAGAAGAGCATACATAACAACATACTAGAAATATATATTCTAGAATAGACTTAAGTATGAACTGAATGTAGTTTCAATTCATTTTAAATGCATTTAGTTGAACATCAGAGTGCTTCTGACTAATTTCATATAACATCCATTCTCTTTGAAATGTGGTTAAAAATTACTGCTGAATGTATTGACAAGCATTTATGGTATAAAGTCATTTCTATTGAAACATTGGTCATACATTTTTTTTCAAGTTTAAAGACAAATTTAATCTATATTAACTATATTACATGCAATATTGACTGGCTTTTGTATGCAAGTCAACTCATCAAATAAGTGGATTTAATTAAAAATGACCAAATTTATTAAAACAATGATTTCGAATGCAACTAGAAGTAAAGCAGATTTTGAGTGCATCACTAAATCCACCAGATGCTGCTCTGAAACAGTGTTTTGTAGCTCAGCACACAGTTGCCTGGTCAGATCACACTGCTCTTGGTTACTTCAGTTCATCTTCAATTGATCTTTAATTGTAGATTATTGTGGTAACACTTTGTTTTAAGGACCAATTCTCACTAGCTGCTTATTAGCATGCATATTAACATATGCCTTATTCTGCATGACCATGTTTTAGATCCCTTAAACCTACCACATTTCTAAACTGAACAACGTCCTTACTAACTATTAATAAGCAGCAGGAGTTTACTAAGGGGAAACTCTTAATTAATTGTGAGTATAATTAATAGTCTTAATTAATCTCTTAATTAATAGTGAATAGGCCTACTTCCTTATTCTAAAGTCTTACCATGATTGCATTATACATTCAACACAGAATTAACATTCTCTGACAGTGTCTGATAATTTAACTATACATTTAATGCTGTGATTTCCAGAAAACAAAATAGCTGCAATACAATTTGAATGAAAAGTCATTAGTGGCTAGCTGACCCACTTGATATCTAGAAAAAAATATTAAAATATTTTACTTTGGCATTATTGCAATGTGCACTTTTTAGAAGTGTACTTAGGTGTGCTAACAAACATAGTCATGAAAGTGTCTCTATTTAAAGTGCCCTTTAATTTTATTAATATGGTATTAACTCCAAGTACAGTTTCTTTTAAATGTACTTGTACAATTTGAAGTACTACAAGTGCACGCTCAGTACAATTTTCAAATATTTAAAAGTGATGGGATTTTGTGAAAATATTTGTATACATATAACACAAATCTATGCCAAATTTTCTTTTAAAGAAATTCTTTAAAACATTTTTGACTTCATGCTTTAATAATATAAAACATTTTACATCAGGCTAACATTCAAGTCACTGAGTTACATTTTTTTTAGAAATTCATAGAAAGGACAAAAGTGAGTGCCACGTCATTAGCCCTTTAAACAGTGTTGTTAAAGCAAAAGATAATGACTGATGCTGATCTGAGATCTCTGTATGCGAGTGCAGGCCGAGTGGCGTGAGGAGGTCAAGCAACACTTTGAGAAGATCAAGTCAGAGGGCACGTGTCTTCACCGTCTGGATGAAGAGCTGATCAACCGGCGACGAGAGGAACTCAGGTCAGCAACAGATGCATGCACGTAACACTTTGTTTTAAGTTGTCCTTGTTACAGTGTACAGTAGTTGTACATTTAAGTACTGAGTATTATTAATTACCAACATGTACTTGCTATAGGGTTGGGATTAGGGTTTGGTTTAGGGTTAATTGCATGTAGTTACGCATAAGAACATTGGGACAATGTACAATAAAGTGTTGAAAATGAATGTATCGCAATTAATCACAGTAACCTAACTCATTTTTTGACTGAGACATGCTATTATGACATAGGCTGAATATTTGATGAGGTGACTCATTGTGTAGTTATTTACACAATAACTGTATTTTTACAGTGAGAGAAGAAATAAAGCAGTGGGCATTTGCAGCGTGACCTTGTGTCCGTTACTGAGCATGACGTCTGTCTGACTCATTTTAACAGGCATGCTCTTGACATCAGAGAACACTACGAGAGAAAGCTGGAGAGAGCCAACAATCTGTACATGGAGCTCAACGCCGTGATGCTGCAGCTGGAGCTCAAAGAGAAAGAGCTGCTCAGGTAAAACACACTTATATACACCTAAAACATACACATGTAGCACTTCTTTTAACCCGTTTAATATGACTATATAATAATTACTATTATTTTGTAATTATTAATAAATAAAACAAATTTAAAATACCAAATAATATAAGAACTATTCCATAGCAGACAATTACATTTCTGTAGATATTTTTGTTGGATTCAAGTTTTCAAGTTACCCAATAAAAGTTATAGTATTGTTATTGGTACATACAGTGTATTGAGGAAGTACAGATGCTGCCTTTAAAAATGCAATCAGTCAAAAACAGAATCTTGCAGACATGCTTATTGGAAATGTTATACATTTGTTGTGTGTCACTCAATATGCACTAGATGGCGCTTTGAAACAGTGTTTTGTAGCTCAGCACACAGTTGCCTGGCCAAATCACACTGCTCTTGGTCACTTCAGTTCGTCTTGAATTGATCTTTAATTGCAGATGATTGCATTATATGTTCAACACAGAATTAACATTCTCTGATAGTGTCTGATAATCTGTCAACTGTACGTTTAATGTGACGCTTTCCAGAAAACAAAATAGCCACAGTAAAAATGTGAATGAAAAGTGATTCAGTCAGGACCACTTCTGAAAATAATACATTTATTGGCAATTCTTGAATTTGACTCTTAAACATTCAAGACAGTTTAAAGGGGTCATATGACGTTGCTAAAAATAATTTTGTGTATTTGGTGTAATGAAATGTGTTTATGAGGTTCAAAAAACACATTATTTTCCACATACCGTACATTATTGTTTCTCCTCTATGCCCCGCCTTTTTGAAACGCGTCGATTTTTACAAAGCTCATCGGTCTGAAAAGTGAGGTGTGCTGTGATTGGCCAGCTATCCAGTGTGTTTGTGATTGGCCGAATTCCTCAAGCGTTTTACGGAAGTGTTACGCCCCTTACCATACGGTGATGCCCTGTCCGGCCGAGCGACGAGACAAAAACATTAAAACCCATTATAAACGAGGCATTTGTTGCATCCAGTGGGGACATAATTACGGATTATAATGACTTATACTGTTTTTTTACGCGTTGCATTGCATTGCATTGCACCGCGTAAATATAAAACCATGTTTGTATTTGTGATCGGAGAAATGACAACAACAAGTGCTACTCTACACTGCCAAAACTCGCATTTGAATTGTCAGTGGCAAATTCTTTAATATGAACACGTACTTACAGACTGTGAGTCAGAACAGCCGGCATTGTAGTCAACTCTACCAGGAAACAGTCCTCCATAAAATACGCTGCACACATCTGAATATTTGGGTTAAACTGTTCTGGAAGTGTTGTAAATACAACTTAACCACTCTTTTCTAGTTTTGTCCTCTTTTGGAAGACCAAACAAAGTAGTTTTGCTTTCACAACGAAAACACAGCGTCACACACGGCGGGCTAGAGTGAGGAATGGCCGGCGGGCTTGCAGCAACCACATTTGACGACCCCGGGCTGGCCTCCGCTTCATCCACGGTGAAAGCCGATCCTGCGATCCACAGTGCGAAGTTGATGTAGCTCTTCAGTGACCAGCATGGATCATCTCTAGGCATGACGAAGCAGATATCGCCTTCTTTTGTGAAGACCAAACACAGTATTCCTATCACAACAAAACACAGCGCCTTCACGACATGGCGACGGAAACAACAATACTACAGCGAGAATAAAAGTTACGCCTTTTTTCTTTGCGTGAACATTTGGGCGGCGTTATGCAAATCTTCCCACATCGTGACGTAGACATGTGGGGGCGTGTTAGAACGAGCCGTTTTAAGTAGGTGTGGTTGACTCTTAACTTTTATAAAGAATATCTGTTTGGATTTGTGACTTTAGTGTTTGCAACTTTACAGATCTTCTTTATGCACCTTCTTGTAACACTCCAAAGAGAAAGCAAAAATTTAAATCGCATCATATGTCCCCTTTAAGATACATCCTTTAGGCATGCAGAAATACAACAATTACAAAATAAAGGGAGTGACTTGAAATTCAGTCATAAAAGTACTAGAAGAACCCAAAGTTGTATTGTGGAGGTGGGTGCAGATGTCTGTGCGGCAGACTGAAGAGTTTGAATGGTCTTAAATATGGTTGTACTAGTGTAAGTAGAGTAGTTGATCAGCTGGTACCAATCAATAGGGTAGCAATCAGTGGTCTGCCTGAGCTACGCTTCAAATCCGTTCGGTCACTCAAGCTCTATTTAGTAGCTAACCTGCTTTATATCTAGAAAAATATTATATGTTTAAAAATGAAATGAAATTTTTCTGGTCAACTAGTAGTTGTTCATTTTAAGCAATTAGTCAACTAATCGCATGTTTATATTAATAAACCATGTAATTCATAATAATGAGCCTTTAATTGCCTGTAGCCTATCAGCGCTCAAGAGCACGAATAAAGCTTGACACAGCACACCGTAGAAGTAAAGGTAATGAATGCTTCAGGGAAAAAAACAGCACAAAAGACTGCCTTAAGAGGTCCTATTATGCTTTTTCACTTTTTGAATTTTAGTCAGTGTGTAGTGTGTATGTTTGGGCATAAAAAAGATCTACAAAGTTACACATTTCAAAGTCCACTCCAAATGGAGATATTTTGTTTTATAAAAAATCCCTTTTCAAGAACTCGTTTGGACTACAGCATTGTTTTCCGGGGTTTTGTGATGTCACAAAGCGGCCTATTAGAATATCATTAAAATAATTCCCGCCTACAGAAATTCGAATGGTTGCGGGGTGGGGAGGGGCGAGGTCATGGTTAGAATGCTTGGTTGAGTGCATCAGACAAGACGACGACGAAGAAGAAGTGCTGCTGTAGCCTCAAGTTTTACCATGTCGAAGAAACGCTGTTTTTTTTTTTTAAACCCTGTGCCTTTTGAATTTCCCTTGCAGCAGATGTTTCTACTTCCTGCATTTTATGGCAAGTTATTACACATGCACCTGAATAATTATGTATGTAAATATGTATGTTACAGTTATGAAAACGTTTTTATAAATTGCTGACAGTACAATACTGGACTATGATGTAATCTGCAGAATTTACACTTCAATTATGCGACTATGGGAGAAAAATAAATTCAACGGTATAACAGTTTCACTGCAATTCATGTTATAATGTTAGAATGAAAGAACAATAAACATAATACATATTACAGTTGCACTTATTAAATTCAAGTTTATTTGTATAGCTCTTTTTACGATACAAATCGTTGCAAAGCAACTTTACAGCAAGTTAAGTTTCTACAATATTTAGTGGTAGCTTGTCAGTGGTGACTGTCAGTTTATGTACGTATGGCAGAAATGTACGGAAAATCAAGTAAAGACGTAATCAAACAGACGATGAACACTATTACAGCAATTATTATATTATGCAATCAAACTTATAGCAAAATGTGTTAGTTCTTTATGTTGTTTCAGGGTTGGCATCATCTGAGGTCCTCTGAGGGTTTGCATCATCTCTTCTCAGGTGTTCTGGATCCAGACTGAAGCTTGTGTAAATCCTAGTTACCACGGGATGTCAATCCCTGCAGAAACAGAGAAACAAATAGAGACATCATTAGCGTAGCTGCTGTTCCAACCAACAAAATTCTTTGTTTAACCCAAGCTGAAGAATAGTAATGTGCATTTGATCAGATATAACGCAGTACAAGATTATGAGATGCATTAATTTGAATGCTTGGCTAAAGAGATGCATCTTTAATCTAGATTTAAACAGAGAAAGTGTGTCTGAACCCCGAACGTTATCAGGAAGGCTATTCCAGAGTTTGGGAGCCAAATGTGAAAAAGCTCTACCTCCTTTAGTGGACTTTGCTATCCTAGGTACTACAAAAGTCCAGAATTTTGCGACCTTAGTGAGCGTGATGGATTGTAGCGTGGTAGAAGACTAGTTAGTTATGCAGGAGCTAAACCATTTAGGGCATTTTAAGTAAGTAGTAATATTTTGTAACTGGTACGGAACTTAATAGGTATCCAGTGTAGAGACTGTAAAATTGGGGTAATATTATAATTTTTTCTTGACCTGGTAAGGACTCTAGCCGATGCATTTTGGACTACCGGTAGCTTGTTTATTGAAGATGCAGGAAAACCACCTAGCAGTGCATTACAATAGTCCAGTCAAGAGGGCATGAACTAGCTTTCTGCATCAGAAACAGGTATCATGTTTCGTAGCTTGTCAATGTTTCTAAGATGGAAGAATGCTGTTTTGTAACATGGAAAATATGATTTTCAAAAGACAAGTTGCTATATAATATAACACCCAGAATTTTGACTGTAGAGGAAGTAACCGTGCATCCGTCTAGCTGCAAATTGTAATCCAAGAGATTGTGTGTACTGTTTTTTGGTCCAATAAGTAATATCTGTCTTATCTGAATTCAGTAAGAGAAATGTATTATCTTTTACATTTTTAATACACTCTGTTAGATTATATAATTTAAAAGTTTCATCTGGTCTTGTTGAGATATTAGTTGAGTATCATCAGCATAAGCAGTTGGAAACTAATCCCTATTTTCAAATATATACCAAGGGGCAACATGTATATGTGAAAGAAACATAGGACCTAGGACAGATCCGTGGCACTCCATATTTACTGGTGATAATTGAGAAAGACTCCCCATTTAAAACAAAGTGGAGCGTCGACAGTAGGATCTAACCTCTTAAAGCTGCCCTTGAATACTGTATATTTTTGTAATCGATCTATAGTAGTCATGATCTATGGTGTTGACCGCAGCTTAGATATGTACTTATCTGTAATATAAACGCCGTTATTGTTCAGCGGGTGTCCCTCGCGTGAATCGTATTCATAAAGGCACGAAAACAATAAACGTTGCTAACGGTGCGTTACATTACAGTACTTAAATTTCACTTACCACATAAACAGAGTAAGTAGGAGAGATGACTGAGCACCACTGACAAAACATCTAATCTTGTAAAATGTGTGGTAAGTACTGCTGCTCCATAGTATAAACAGAGTATGTGTGATCGCGAATCTCGAAAGTGGAAGTAAAAAGCGATCGTGCATTCAAAATCAGTTTCAATGCCAGGCATAATAGCGTCTCCCCGATGACCGCAATTTATATAGGCCTACAGTATAATTACCCAATGATATAACTGTGAGAGAAAGTATTGAAATAAGCTATGTATTTTCCTCCCATCTCGTATTTATTCCGGGTTTTGTTTTTGTAGAGGTTCGGGTCCGTATACACGTCATTTTCCTGTCCGAAAGCGGAGTGGGATGGCGCGGAGGGCGGGGGGTGCCAGTGTCGATGGCTCCAACCCTATCACCACGCTAAGAGGCGTGCAAGACCAGGCGTGCCAAGGGTCTGTGCGATCCGCGTGTTCAATATCTTGGGTCTGAATCCGGCCAATTGATATTGGATAGGACGCCATCCTTAAACTATACCGGAGCCGACGGAACTGGCGATTTGGCAAGGGGCGGGGCAGTATGAACACCGTCTAAGCTGTTTGCCAATCGTAACGCACTGGGACAGCTAACCAATCAAATCACATTTTGTTTTTCGGAAGGCGGGCGTTCATCAAACCTGGAATTAATTGAGCCGTTTGTGCGAGGCTGGGGAGAAAATTATTGTAATAATGACATTATGTGAAAAATAAGGCGTTTTTCGAACCACCGTCACTCCACTGTAACGTGCAAGTTTCATACAGCTACATAATCGAAATATTTGTTTTCCATTAATTAGGGTCATAGAAATCGACATTTTTCATGGTTTGTGAGGCAACGTTTTGTTTCTTTTTTTGTGTTTTGACATGTGCCAGTTCAACTATACGCAGAAAAGCTCACCCTGTTCATTATTTTACAAAAGCACAACATTTGTTGTTACTGTGGGTGCCCTAATGAAAGTTACCTTTTACAGATTTGAAATATGTAGTGTATTATTATATTATTATATATATATCTTTTCTCTATGAGCGAAAATGGAACGCGTATTTTAAGTTTAAAGGCAAATGATCAACACATGCATGAATCGCATACTGTTAAGCTTCCACACTCCGCACAAACACTTCAATAGCGCACATTTTTCTAGGTTAATGTTAAAGCCAGCAGCCATGTGAAATTGCTACTTACATGTTTCAGATGATAAGCCACATTTTAGGTCGATGAACGAAATGTACATTTGCATGTCCTGACCGATGTACTGTAATTACCACATAGATCAGCTGTTAATAATCTGTCCATCACAGACTACATGACTTTGTCACTAGTATTTACTGCAACGATGAAGTCTTGTTTATTATCAGAAGTCAGAAAGAGCTTTATAATTTGACTTGACAACAGGAACTTCCAGTGCAGAAGAAAGTATGGACATAGTGCATGATAGTGCAGACATACATAGAATCACACAGAAGAGATGATAAGAGAGAAGAGAATATAACACTAATATAAGAAAACATTTTTTTAAATAATAATGCACTATACACAGAAGTAGAAGTATAGGGGGAAAAAATTATTATCGGAATAAAGCCGATGAATTGCTCCACCAGCTATGAGCAGTCATGATCCACCACAGAGAAAGATAAATCTAGACAGAGCTCTCATTGTCTCTGTCAGTTCTTTCTGTGTGAGCTCATGTTTAGGCCCTATTCTGTGCCCTATTCATGGAAAGTGCTCCCAATATTCCATGTCACGTTACTCAGAGATTATTAATATTCAGTCAAATCAGCTCCTGATACCTTCATTTATAACACTGTGAAGTGCTAATGCTGCTGTGTTATTGATTAAGGAGGGAACAGTGTCTGGATAAGAAATATCCTGGTCTCTTCAAACATCACCCCTCAACCACAGTGGACAAACTCATCAAGAAGAGAAGCGTCCCTCAGAAACTGCCTCCTCATGGCAAGAGGTAAGAACAGGCAGGATCACTTCACTAGCTCTCATTTATTAATAATTACCTGGATAGTTTGTGTTTATATCCACAGCAGAACTAATTCATTTCTGCCTAATTCACAACACGTATGTACGCACATGAATTTGTTCTTAACCTGATTCAAATTTGAATGAATTTGGAGTATTTTAAATGAATAGCCTGAGGTTAGTCATTGAGACTCAGTGTACAAAATCCCCTTGTCCGTGTCCACATTCAGTAATATGTACAATATGTATTACATGCCCTTCAAGTTTTGTGTCTTATACACAGTTACACAATGTAGAGGTTTGTCTTCTAGGTGAATGTATGTATAGAACAACATATGAGTAGTTCCAGTTTCACTGTAATTTCACAAAAAAGTCTAAAGTAAATAGAATGTGTACATGATTAAATGTTTGGACATCCTAAATGCATGCAGTCCCAAAGCAACATTATTCTGGGGAATAAGGATGAGACTTACTAATTTAATAACTGTTGCATTTTGCACATATTGCATTATAGGCTAACATTACTGCAAAAAATTTACAAAAGAAACGTTTGTCAAGAGAAAGTTCTTGGACATTCCTTGACATGTAATCTACTAGCAAATACAGTATATTGTATACTACAGTGTTTCCCAACCTTTCTTTAGTCACGGCACCCTTTGGAAATGTTAACAAATTTGTGGCACCCTACAAAATAAATGTTGTCACAATATTTGAATTTCTAACTTCGATATGATACTTTGAAAAGTTTAGATATTCGGTACAACAGGGAAGAAATGCATAATATAATGTCATACAGATATTTTTTATATTATTAAAAAATTTTGTCCAACAATGGTGGCAATCAGTAGGCTAATTTCTAATGAAAAGAACAATTTATATGACAGATTTTAATGTAGGCTTTTATTCATATGTAAACATTGTGACATAGCTAGTTATAATGGTAATTAAACAAAGTTTTGCTCAATCAGTGTATTTTTGATTTTACAGCTGTGTAATTGTGTTGCAGTAGCACGAGATAGCTTGATTTTAAAACTTTGAATTGAATAAAAAATGACAAGCAGTAATAAAATAAGAACAAATAAAGGAATTAATAATGATAGCACAAATAAAAAAGGATAGGACTACAATGAAAATACAATTGCGTTTTAGTTTTAGGTAGGTTCTAACACACAGTAGGGCTATTAAGAGATTTTTTTTACCAATTATCCAAATAATGTTTAATCCTAGAAAGCTCTTATTATCAGAGGACACGTGAGCATAATGATTAGCAGATCAATGAATGAGAGGGCAGTGTTACCAGAGTTGCCAATTTACCACACCTTGTTACAGCACATTAGGGCTATTGCAGACAGAAACAATAGTGTACTACATTGATGTTTCCTGTCAGCTCGATTTTTGAGTGGACTTTGCTGTTCGATGAGCATGAACGGTATATGAGTGGAAGGGGGGGGGGGAAAAACCAGCAAGCACATGGGCCGTGAGCGACTGAGCGGAGCGCACACGCATAGAGCAGGATAATACGCAGAGCATCACACCACATGAAAATCCTGAGCGGTGAACTAATTTTCGGCAGCCGGAATTTCAGTGCATCTCTAATTATTGGCGACATCAGAAATGGATATTATTAGGGATGTAACGATTAACTGCGAGCCGGTTGAAAATCGATTCAAATATGTGACGATTCAAATCGGTTGAGATGCTAAACAAATCGCGATTCAATTAGGTCAAGTCAAGTCAAGTCAAGTCAAATCTGCTTTATTGTCAATTCTTCCACATGTACAGGACATACACACAGATAATTGAAATTGCGTTACTCTCAGAACCTTGGTGCATACAGATAACATAAATACAGATTAAATACAAAATACAAAATACAAATATACAAATAAGGTAAAATCTAAAATATATATATAAAGCACAAGGCATATGGCAGATAGAGTGTAAACCAGTAAAGTAAACAACAGTGCAGATATAATGATTGTAGTGCAAAAAAAATGATTTTTAGTGCAAAAGAGCTTATTCAGACTGATTAAAGTGACAGTGTGTGTGTGTGTATTTGGGAGGGGGGAGTGGGAGAGACCATCAGAGGGTCAGAGTTCAGTGGTCCGTGGGGCAAAAGAGGGGAGGGGGGCAATGTCGGGAGGGAGTTCAGCTTCCTTACTGCCTGATGAATGAAGCTGTCCTTCAGTCTACTGGTCCTGGCCTGAAGACTCCGCAGTCTCATACCTGATGGCAGCAGACTAAAGAAGCTCTGTGTTGGGTGGGTGGGATCACCTGCAATTCAGAGGGCTTTGCGGGTGAGACGGGTATTGTAAATGTCCTGGAGGGAGGGGAGGGAGGGGAGAGAGGCACCAACGATATTCTCAGCTGCTCTCACTATGCGTTGAAATGTCTTGCGGCAGGACGCATTGCAGGCACCATACCACACAGTGATGCAGCTAGTCAGGATGCTCTCGATGGTGCCTCTGTAGAAGGTGAACATGATGGGGGCCGGGGCTCTGGCTATTCTCAGTTTGCGGAGGAAGTAGAGAAGCTGCTCTGCTTTCTTGGTCAGTGCTGCGGTGTTGTCAGTCCAGGAGAGATCCTCTGTGATGTGCACACCCAGGAACTTGGTGCTGCTCACCCTCTCCACAGTCACACCATTGACGGTCAGAGGAGCATGCTGAGTGCGCACTCTCCTGAAGTCAACAACAATCTCCTTCGTCTTCTCCACATTCAGAGAGAGATTGTTGTCACTGCACCACCCGGCCAGGCGGCTCAACTCGCTCCTGTAGTTTGTCTCATCTCTGTGGCTAATTACATGAGGGTAGGTGGGAGTTTATATGAATGCATGTCTGAGGGGAACTTACTGTTTTTAGAAAAGTTTAGATGGTATTTTTTCTGTTCATCTTGCCTCTGTATAACGCATAATAAAGTTCATAAGTTCAGCGCTGCTTTGTTTACAGCAGAAACCAATGTGATATCGGCATCCTCATTCAGCTCATCCACTGTTTCATGCAGATATTTTTATGTTTAGTTTCACAAAACTGAAGTCAAATCAATCTGTTTTTGCTTCAAATTTCGAAACTATACAATCTAATTTAGATTAAAAACTGCTCATGTTGCATGTATGATTAAAATGCAGTGGTTGCCTCTAATTTTAAATGGAAAGAGCACAGACAAAGACTTATTTTGTTTATATGAAGATATTTATTTATTTGTGTTAATTATTTGATTTGATGCTTGTTTTAAAATTTCAATTTAGTCTTGTTATTTACATTTACATTATATTTAAAATTTGTTATTTAGCAGATGCTTTTATCCAAAAAGACTTACAAATGAGGACAATAGAAGCACTCAAAACCAACAAAAAGGCAATAATATGCAAGTGCTATATTATATTATTATAGTATTATCAATTTCACAAAGAAATGTGCAGCATTTTGTCCAAGCAATAATAAAAGGACACATTTAATTTATAATTTGTCTTAAATCTCATTTTGTTAAATTTTTTTTTATAATAATTGTGAATCGAATCGAATCGTGAAATCAAAATCGTGAATCGAATCGAATCGTGAGTTGAGTGAATCGGTACATCCCTTAGATAATTATTATATAATAGTTGCTTTTTTTGAACATTTTAGCAATTTTAAAAATATTAAAAAAGGATTTTTACACAGCACCCCGGTTGGGAAACACTGGTATACTACATAGCAGCTGATTGATCCCTGCTGTAACAGCAGCCAATACTTTGGTGCAGTGTCCTGCGGGGTTCAGAGGTCCTCTGAAACCCTCCACCTCCCCCAGCACCACCTGTCTAGATCAGTTATGGGGATCAGCTTAATTATGTATGTCTGTTTCTGCAGCAGCATCAAGTCTTACATTCTCACTGTTGCATGTTGTAAGTTTTGACAGTAGCAGATGCACATAGCAGATCTAGTCCGCCAAGACCAAAAAATGTACATCAGATTTATTAATTCAGGAGACGCTTTATCCAAAGCGACTTACAATTGGGAAATACAACAAGCGATTCATCATAAAGAGGCAAATAAAGGCAAGGAGTGCTTGTAATGCAAAGTTTCAGGCATTGTTCAGATTAGTACAAGCTAGTCGGGGAGGGATTAGGGACAGAGAAAGCTAAGTGTTTTTAATACATTATCATATTATTTTATTATTATGCTAAATACAATTCAGAGAGTCGTCATGATTAAACTGAAATAAAATAAACATAACCAAGATTTTTTTTTTTCGTTCAGGTTTTTATATATAAAAGTAATAAATATATAATAACAATTTATAATACAACAAAATATTTCTGATTAGTATAACTGTAATAGCAATACATTTTCTTCTTGTTCTCTCGGGCAAAGAATTGACTCGGGTTTCGTTCCAATTTCAATCGTTTACTGGATGTTCTTGCTCAATAAACAAACAAAATAAACACCGGTACAAAAACTGTGTAGCTCCGTCTTTCTTTCTTCCTTAAAGGGGGACCAAAAAGGCGCTAAAGACAGTCCAATAATAAAACAGAGCAAACCATTACAGAATGAACATGGGGGGTGTTTGACGAATATACATATAAATCCAAACACATTAAAATTATACCTACTCATGCACTTCTAACTTTAATGTTAAACTTAATTATTCAAATTATGGCTCTTACATACCCAGCCCCTAATTGTATGGGCATGTAAACTATATCAATTACCACTTTAAATTATCTAGAGCCAAAAATCTTCAGAATAAGAGTCTTTGGAGTCATAACTTGAACTTCCATTCAAACTCAAGTCAAACAGCTTCCTGTAGAAGACATATTTTGGAGATGGGTCGATTCAATGTGCTGCTCTTCGTCTGAACACACACACACTGCAAACATTTCCCTTAGAGTCAGGCATTTTCTTAATGATGTGACCTATCATCCAGGAATTCCGAGGTGCATTAGGATCCACAATCAGGACAATGTCTCCAATCTCAAAGTTTCTTTTCAGCTTGGAACATCGCTGACATTCCTGCAGAAGAGGTAAGTATTCCAGTGTCCACCGATGCCAGAAAAGATCCGCCAGGTATTGAATTTGTTTCCATCCAAGCCTTGCATAGACATCATCTTTATTGAACACACCCGGAGGTAAGCTTACTTGTTTCCTCATCAGCAACAGATGGTTAGGGGTCAAGGCTTTGAGGTCATTAGGGTCGTCAGACATTTTGGTAATAGGTCTGTCATTGATGATTGATTCCACCTCACACAAGTGTGTATGTAGACCATCATCGTCCAATACCTGCTGTCTCAGTGTGGAATTTAAAACCTTTCTCACTGTGCGAATCTGACTTTCCCAGACTCCGCCATGGTAAGACGCTCCAGGAGTGTTAAATATCCACTGAATTTCCCTCTTTAGCATCTCTTCTTGAAACGTAGCCTGATTCAAATTCTGCAATGCTTCACGCAACTCCCTATCAGCCCCTGTGAAGTTTATTCCATTATCGGAACGAATTACTGAGACATTACCTCTTCTACAAATGAATCGGCGTATAGCATTGACACATGCATCCGTGTCCAGAGAAGGTGCGACCTCTAAATGAATGGCTCTAATGGTGAGGCAAGTAAAGAGCACACCATATCTCTTGACCATAAAGCGTCCTCTTCTCACCTCAAACGGTCCGAAGTAATCGACCCCAGTATTAGTGAATGGTGGTTTGTCTGGAAGCAGCCTATCTTCTGGCAAATCTGCCATCTTTTGGACACCAGTCATTGCATTTAATCGTCTGCAGACAAAACATGCATGAATTGATCTTCTAACAGCAGAATTTGCTTGAGGAAGCCAGTATTTCTGTCTAAGCTTTGCCAGGACATGGTTTCGTCCCAAGTGACCAATGTTTCGGTGGATGTGTTCCAGAATTAGGGAGCATATATGGAAGTCTTTATGCAAGATGATGGGATGCTTTGATTCTTCAGGCATCGCCGATCTGCTTAATCTACCTCCAACTCTTAACACGCCATCCTCAAGGTAAGGATCCAATCGGTATATGCAGCTGTCTTTCTTGACATGCATCTTTCCTTTTAGCAGCATTTTTATTTCTTCCTGAAACTTCTGTTTCTGGCTGTAACGAATTAGATCCAGCTCAGCATTTACTATATCCTCCATGGTAGGTGTTCTTTTCTTCAAACCTCTTTTGTAGGTATTCATTTTTTCTATACTAGAATGTTTTGTATATTGAGATCTCTTTCTGTGTGACTGATCCTCATCTGTATCTCCTTCTTCTTGTGACTTAAATCCAGCAGGATTTCTTTGAGATGTGTTAGCCGTACTACGGCCTTCTTTAGGCGATGCCAGCTTGAATAATAATGAACAAGACGTTCTAGACCTTCCTTACTGTTCTGAGTGCATATTACGTTAACAGTGAAAACCTTTTTAAGCTCGCTGTCATCATCTGCAAATGACATTGAATGTTCTGGTCGAACTGGCCACTCACATTGTGACTTCAGCAGGAAACTAGGTCCTTTGATCCAGTTCTTGCTTCTGATCAAGTTGTCCGCGTTTAGGCCTCTTGAAGCTTGGTCCGCAGGATTATCTGCAGAGCTCACATATCTCCATTGAGAAGGTTTGGAAGCTTCTCTAATTAATGAGACTCGGTTTGCAACAAACGTCTTGAATCTTGTGGAGTTGTTCTCAATATATCTCAGCACTGTGGTGCTATCAGTCCAACAATTAGACTCCTCAAGATTGATTTGAAGCTCCTGTCTCAGCATCCTATCCATTTTGACTGCGATGGTGGCTGCTGTCAATTCCATTCTTTAAATAGTAACCTGCTTGAGTGGTGCCACTCTGGACTTTCCCATCATGAACATGCAGCTCCTTTGATCGTGATCATTTGTCAACAAGAGGTATGTGACAGTCCCGTATCCGTACTCGCTAGCATCTGCAAAGTGATGCAATTGAAAGGTCTTGACATGCCCAAACCCTGCAGGTTTGATACATCTACTCACACTGAATTTTGCAAGCTTATGCAAATCTTCCAGCCAGGACAGCCACCTCTCAGCCTTTTTCTCTACAATATCCTCATCCCATGCTATTTTCTCTCTACACAGGTCCCTCAGAATGAGCTTTGCCGGTAGCACAAATGGTGCTAGGAACCCAAGAGGATCATAAACTGAGCCAACAACTGACAATATACCTCTTCTAGTAAGTGGTTTGTTTTGCACTTCAATCCTGAAATTAAACGTGTCATTCTCTGTACACCATAGAATTCCCAGTGCTCTTTCCATGGGAAGCAACCCGCTGTCCAGATCCAAGTCTTTCACGTCAGTGGCTCGTTCCTCTTCAGGGATGGACGAAAGTACAGTTCTGCTATTACTAGTCCATTTTGTCAAATGGAACCCACCTTGGTTACAAAGCGCTCTGATGTCTCTTGCCAGAATGATTGCTTGTTCTTCAGTCACCACTGATTTAAGGCAATCATCAACGTAAAAATTCTTCAAGAGGGTTTGAGCTGCTTCTGGAGTAGTGTCGTTGATTCCATCTTTTGCTGTTCTTTGAAGAGCGTAACAAGAACAACTCGGTGAAGAGGTTGCACCAAACAGGTGTACACGCATCCTGTACTCCTCTTCATCTTGATCCAGGTTGCCGTCCGGCCACCAGAGGAACCTCAGGAAATCTGCATCCTCAACGGGTACTCGAACCTGATAAAACATTGATTCGATATCAGCCATCATTGCGATCGGCTCTTCACGGAATCTGGACAACACCCCGATAAGCGTGTTGGTGAGGTTAGGCCCTTGAAGTAACTGACCATTTAAAGAAAATCCTTGGTAAGATGCATTACAGTCGAAGACAACGCAGATTTTCTTCTTCTTCTGATGATAAACCCCGTGGTGAGGAATGTACCACACCCTTCCATCACCACGGTGCAAATTCTCGTCAAGTACTTTCTCAGCATACCCTTTCTCAATGATGTTGTTCATAAATCTGGTGTAGTCCTCATGGAATCCAGAATTCCTTTTGAGTCTTTTCTGAAGACTCTTCAAACGCTGTTCCGCTACATCCCGGTTGTTCGGCATCTTGAACATGTCATCTTTCAAAGGCAATCTCATGCAGTAGTGACCATCCAGTAGCTGAGTAGATTTGTTCACAGACTTCATGAACTGTCTGTGTTCTTGAGACATTTCAGAATTATCATCATAACGGCATTCAGGAAAATCAAGATCAAACTGCTTCACCGGCAAATCTTCAATCTTCTCCACAGATATACGATTCACTGCATAAGGCCCATTACTTCTGCTATTTATCACCTTCCATGGTTCCATGGCCTTATGAGCGTTCACTCCAATAAGTAGCCCTATTGCAGCCTTGATATTTGGAAGACGAACTTCATGCAGGTAAGGCCATTTCTCAATATCCTCCTGTTTAGGAATGTTCCCTTCTTTTACAGGCAATTGTCGCTGAGTCAAGACATTGGGTTCGATATAAGTATTCTCTTCTACACCACACACTTCTAAGTCAGACAGCAAGTATCCTCACACCTTTCTTTGCTGACCCATAGTACAAAGTAGAAAATCAGTCCTCTTGCCCTGTATGTTCAGTTGATGCATGAGATCTTCTGTGCAAAAGGTGATTGTGCTTCCTGGGTCTAGGAAAGCGTAAGTCTCTACTGGTTTTTCACTTTTCTTTGATTTCACCTTTACAGGTATAATGGAGAGGATGCACTCTCCATCCCCAGCTCCAGTATATCCACAAGTTTCCTGACCCAGTGAAAGAAGAGCATTTGAAACTGCTAAGTCATGGTCATCAGACTTTTGATCTCGGTTATCTTCATGTTTGACTATATGTAGGACACCTGGATGTTTTTGTGAGCAATTTGGACATGATATTTTCTTCTTACAATCTTTACTCATGTGTCCTTGTATTAGACAGCCAAAGCACAGACCTTTACTTTTAAGAAACTGAATTCTGTCTTTGTATTCCTGCTCCTTGAGCTTAATACAGGAATCCAGTGTGTGTTCCTTGTTACAGAACAAACAAGCCTTTTGGACTGCAGAATCCAATTTCTCTATGTTCTGTTTCTTCTGTAGTGAGTATTCTGCTTTGTCCTTGCCAGCTGGTGAAACATTTGTGGCAAAGATACTACCTTTGAAACCACTCTTCCTCGAATTCTTCCCCTCTGGCAAACTGGATTTTCCCTTTCCCTCTTCTTTAACATCCTGGATATCTCCAAAGAGCGGGTCATTCAAAATTTGAGCATTAAAGTCAATAAAGTTGACCAAATCTTCAAATGTGGCTCTTCTTCCATTTCATTGCTGGATATCAAAGGCTGTGTTTCTTCAACGTTCTCTGAATCTGAAAGGAAGTTTTGAAATGACTGTTCTCATGTTTGTTGGATTGTTCATCTCATCCATGAATTCAACATCAGCCATGGTATTTCTACATCCAATAAGGAATAAGGCATAGGTCTTCATTCCCTTACTGTCCTCTGCTTTGATTTGTGGCCATTTTAGAGCTTTCTCGAGGTAAGCTGTAACTATCTTCAGCTCATTGCCATAATGCTGCTGAAGGAGACGTTTAGCTTCTTTATATCCCTTAGCAGGACTCATATGTCCACAGCTGCGAACAAGAGCTTGTGGTTCACCATTTGTGAACTGTTCAAGATAGTATAACCTGTCTTGTGGATTATTAGTCTTGTTCTCAATCGCGTGCTCAAATGCCCTTATGAAAGACATATAGGCAAGAGGATCTCCAGAGAATATAGGTACATCTCTTTGAGGTAACTGGGATAAGCTCTGCTGCTTTATAAACAATTCCGTTATCTCATTTTGGTGTTGCATCACTTTGAACAGGTATCTGTCATCATCAGTTGACTGTTGAGTGTTACTATGATCTGTGGTTTGTTGAGATGGTCTCTGGATAGAGCTGCAATCCTGGGTGCTTGACATAGGCTCAGACTTTATACACGGGTTAGATACTGGCTGAACTTGACGTTCCTTTCAGCTTTTTAATGAATCAACAGATTGTGACCCAGTCTGTGACCTGTAATAATCATTCATGCCATCTTGACCTTCTTCATACTCTTTTAACACTTTGAGTTCAGCATTTGATGCAGCAATTTCTGTATCCAGTTCAAGCTGTTCTCTTTTGGCCTTCAATCTCAACTCTTGAGCCTCTAATTCTTGCCGCTTTCTTAAAGCAGATACCCTGGCTATAAGTGCTGCACGCTTAGCCTCTGCCTTGACATGAGCAGAACTGGTTGAAAATGCCACAGAACTACTTGTCACAGATCCACTTTTCCTTCTATCATGAGGAGCCATAACTTCTGACTTGGTTTAACACCATCGTCATCTTCATCTTGAGGGTCAAGCTTATCAGACTCGCTTCCTTTATTTGTGGTTGAAATCCATTTTTTCACATCAAACGTAAACTGCCAAAAATGTTCAATCTTGGGTTGAAACCAGTTAATCTGATCTTTTTCCCCATCTTCATCAGACAACATGAGTAACATTTCAGCATTCAACTCTTCAAACTGACATAAGATCTGGCAAAAGACATTCAGTTCCTTTTCAACAGTTTTCACATCTTCTCTGTCTTGCATTAATCTGTCAAATTTCCTTCATTTTGCGTGTTAACTGTGCCAGTTTCCCTTGTCTTTCATTCGTAAGTCGATTCATTTTCTCTTCAGCTGCCTTTGCAGTAGGCGCCCTCTTGTGGCCATTACCCGGTACATTCGCATGCACATAATCATCCGCCATTCTACATAATTAGAAAGCAGATCTTCACGCACACCATCGCAGTTAAATTAAAGGGGGACCAAAAAGGCGCTAAAGACAGTCCAATAATAAAACAGAGCAAACCATTACAGAATGAACATGAGGGGTGTTTGACGAATATACATATAAATCCAAACACATTAAAATTATACCTACTCATGCACTTCTAATTTTAATGTTAAACTTAAGTATTAAAATTATGGCTCTTACAATAACTCATTATGCTGTTACACTGTAACATGGGCACTGTAATGTGTAATGTAAGGTATGTTGTTTAACCAATGGCTTTTAACTGCCATATCCAGACCTGACCTCCTGAGATCAGAGATCATTCTCCCCAAGATGGACGCTGGCGTAATGCAGGTGACTGTCCCGCCATGTGCAAACCGAGGACCTACCTCACCTAACCGGGCCCGCAGGGTGAAAACTCGTCACCGGAGGAGCGGCAAGGGAAGCAGCGGGGATCTGTCAGGGCCTAAGCACCCTTCTGCCCCTGCTAACCGAGAAAGAGAGCCCCCGCTGCCCAACACAACAATGCCCGCACCGCCCCTCACTGAAACTGCTTCAGGGGCCGCGATGAGGGAGGGCCAGCTGGAGCCGCCCCCGCTGAAACTGTCCTCGTCCAGCCCAGATCTGCTCTGCTCCACCCGCCGCGCTGAAGACGGAGTCAGTGGAGCTGCCACGACCGAAGCCCTGGGCAGAGAGCCCGGCGGTGAAGCTGAAGCGGGGGCCGGTCTGGATGAGACTCCACCCAGAAGCGACACGGCGAGTGAGGATGCCGCTTCACTGCCGTTCTCCAGCAGCCCTGATTCTCCCTGCTGTGGCAGAAGTGGAGCGGTGGGCAGAACTCATGTAGGAGAGGAGAGAGAAGAGGGAAGCGGGGCGGTGCGATTACCCAGAGGATCCAGCGGCAGTCATCTGACTCCATCAGCCATACTGTATCGAGCTGCTATCACACGCAAACAGGTATATACGAGGGTCGACTTGGCGATTCGAGAGGGTAGTAACTCATTTTCAGTCTGAGCGGAATCGGCCGGGATCAAGCCGCTGCGCACCCCCCGCGGTGATTATAGTCTTGTTTAAATAAAGGTGACTTGACTTAGCAAGGGAAGTTGCATTTCTTAAATCTCATAACTGGTCACCATTGCTTTTAAATTTTTCACCATTTTCCCTCACCTTTTCTATCACTTCTCAATTAATATGAGCTCATTAGACTTGAATTAAAAAAAGTTTCATTAAGAGGTTCAGTTAGCATTTTAAACAACAGGACCATGCTTAAAGGGTTAGTTCACCTAAAAATGAAAATTAGGCTGTGTTTTACTCACCCTCAAGTCATACTAGGCGTATATGACTTCCTTCTTTCGGAGCGAGAGCAGGAGATGCGAGGTCTCGGGTTATATAAAATTGTCGACTGGGGCTGGGCTCGTGTGCGTGACGCAGAGGCGCATTTGCTGGAATTATCGTTGCACTCTTGCGCGGGTGTTGAAATGCTTCAGTCCAAAAGACGTGCATAATATAAAAAGCACCCTTCATAAAAGGGGGTAAAAAGGACTGTGGTTCGAATGGCACAGGTGCGCCTTCCGAGGACGGGGCGCCCAGCCGCTGGGGGGAGGCCTCGTCGTGAACAAAGTCCTCCTGTAGCTAATCTATGCGTTTTTGTAAGAAAAATATTCAATATTCAAAACGTAATAATCACTGAATCTAGCTTGCACTCACTGTTGTAAAACAGAAGCAGTTCCGGGGGAATTACGTATGAGGTCAGCGTTGCACATGCGCCGCTCAGAAGTGACGCACGTGGAGAGATCAAAAACAAAACAACGGTCACTAATTAGAAGTACAAAACGAGGAATTGTAAAGAAGAATGTCGGAGGATTTCGAAATAAGCCAAGAGGAGACTGGTTTTCCTTTGCTAAAGTTAGAAAACTTAGCTTTTTTTGATCCTGTTAACAAATGTTGGTTTTCACGAGACTCACCGGCACATGCTCCCGGAACTGCTTCTGTGTACAGAACTGCTGCGGCAAGCGTAGATGTAAAGTGATACAGGTTACGTAGTGAATGTATGGAGTCTTGTTCTTGACAAAGAAAACGATGAGAAAGGTGCTTTTTATTTCACGTCTTTTGGACAGAAGCAATGCAACAGACAGGCGCGGCCGGGCGCTTCTTAGTCGCGTATGTAAGTCCCGCCCCGCTTGAGTGCAACGATAGAGGTGAAATATCAAAGACAATTTGTAATATAACTCCGACTGGATTCGTTTGAAAGAAGAAAGTCATATACACCTAGGATGCATCGGGGGTCAGTAAAACGCAGCCTAATTTTCATTTTTGGGTGAACTAACCCTTTAACATGCCAACTACACATTTTGTATTTGTTATATTTAATTTAGTCACTTTCATAATAAAGCAATGATCCTCAAGAAGCCGTGGTTTACTCTTCTCCAAGTCATGCCTAACAACGCCCCTTAGCTGTTATAAATTACTGTAAACCACGGCTTCATGGGGATTATTGCTTTTATAAAATGGTTATTCCATATACGTAGCGTCACGTCACGCTGTGAGGAAGCACGCAGGAGCACTCACCCACGAGTAAACAGTTTTGCCAACTGCTTTCAATTGAAAGTAGCTAAAACTGGTAGCTAAATGTTACTAGATGACATCACAATGGCAAATTCACTGATCTATATAAAGATGAACATAGATCAGTGGGCAAGATGAGAACTTTGGTTTGTCCAAGAAGTTGCTATATTTGTCCCTAAACTTTTGAAAAAAGTCTCAAAAGGGGCGGGGAAGTTGCTAAATCTAGCTACACTGCCAACAGAGTAAACGAGAACTGTCTTTAATCAAGGAAACACAGGAGATAATCCCCAATAGGAGATGTGGCAAACGGGGGGGGAGGGGGGGGGGGGGGTCCAAGAAGAGTCGGACAGTAGCAAGGTTTCACAGAATAAAACAGAGTAAATAAAGTGTAATGATATAAATAAAAACATTATTCTTCCGCCAAACAACGTAGTTCCTCAGAAACAGCTGTGGTTCCAACAAAGTGCTTGCCGAGCAACACACAAACGTAAACAAATCTGTGTGTTACTTTGTAGCATCATTTACAACAGCTTTGAACATGGCTCAACCAATCAGAATCAAGCACCGGAACTATCCGTTTTATAAAAAAGTGTTCTTTGACAATAGAAGTGTTGAAATGAAGTAAATAAATGGCCTCCGATTGTATCTCCAGTAACTCTGGTGCAAATTAACCAAAAGAGAATTTGATTTCATAAACTGTAAAGGGGGAGGCCTTATTACAGAACTTTGGACCACGGACACCCTATAACAATAAACTTCTGCTTAGTGATGATTGCTCAAAGAAGTCTAAACAGTGTTGCCAGGTCTGCGTAACAAAACTAGCCCAATGGTCAATCAAAAATAGCCCAATGACCATATTCCAAATATCAAAACTCAAAATCTGCAATTCCCATACCTAAAGTACATATTTTACAGTCACTGTTATGCAAATTGAAATCTATATCGCAGTGGCGAGCGGTGACTTTTTTAACTTGGTATGCTGAGTGCTAAGATTAAGACCAACCCCCTCCCCTCTCCCCCTCCTCATTGGCTTTTAGGACACACTTAAAGAGGGAAACACCATAGCAGGTGTCGATTTAAAAGGACTCACGTTTCCTACCTTATTTGTAAATGAATTCATCTCCAATCCTTCTTCTGTCATTTCAGGTTTATCCATAGTTAGCCTATTGGAATGCTAGATAAACATCTAACTGCTTTTCCAAGTAAAAACAGCCAAATAATGTTTACACATAGTTATGTTATGATATGTAATATTCAGATGATGGGGAGATGGGGGAATCCCCCAGTCTGTATGTCTCTGCATCAAATAATTATTCTTATTATTTTATTCCCACTCCCACCTACACTGTAAAAAATTGCTGTAAAAAACGGCCATATTCTGACAGTAACAGCCTGTTTTTTTCATTACAACAGTACAATCCCATAAAAAAACAATGTATTCTGGGTAATATTTGTTATTTTCGAGAAAGTAGCCTTCTGCAGTCCTTGTAGTAACAGCGTTCAGAGTCGACACTCAGAGACTGTGTTTCAAATCACACCCTACACCCTCATTCACTATTCCCTACATGAGTTTACTAATATAGTCCACTTGACAGAGTGAATGAAAACAAATGAGTGAATTCAGACAATGATGAACAGCTGCTGTTAACAAACAGAATCACTGAAGAAAAGAGAAACACAAGAACTACAACCTGATTCATGCAACCAGCTGATGAAATCAACTGGAAATAAGACAGCAGAAACCCCCCACCCGACCGTACAAACACCCCCCCCCCCCCCTCTCCACACACCCCCCCAACAGCATTACACTTTGACTTTATTTCTGTCATATAGCTACAAAAATTATTTGAGAATTAACAGAGGTTTAGATGTTTTATTGAAAATGTTTTGTTTGACCTCACCATCGTGGCGATCAGTGTTTGCTTTAGTTGTGCTCTTAACCCTTCACTTTATAATGCTAGCTTGTCTGGTTGTTGTAACTGTGTTTGTAACGCACATTTGTTATAGCTATAAAAAAATTATGCTTATATGGTTCTGGTTAATTATCGATGTTGATGTGTAATAATCATTTTGTGGTGTGATTCACTGATTTCGTTCAGTTGCTGATCTTTAAAACTGTGTTGTGGGTTTTCACTTGTTTCATGTTATTTAAGATAGCTATATGACACTGCAAGCTGAGATGATTGACAATTATGATGGATTTTGAACACTTCTTATGTTCAAAGGCTTTAATACTAAGGCATCTCTTAGACACACAGAGACATCAAGAATCAGCGTATGAATCCCAACAATGGTGACAATCAAAAGCTTCACGCTGCAATGCATGCTGGGTACCAGCACAGGACAAAAACTCATCCATGACTCCCAGCATGCATTGCGGCATGAATAAATGATGCAGCTGAATTGTCCACTTATTTTCTTTAATTCTTACTAGGTGCTTTTATTTTTGCTTTTGTTTTTCTGTTGCGTTTCAGTAGCGTGTTTTGTGATGTTCAGAGTTTATCTGTTTATTTTGTTGATTGTCACTGTTGTTGAGATTCATACGCTGATTCTTCATGTGTGTGTTTCATAGCATATCAGTGCTTTTTTTTTTTTTTTTGAGTGATTTGTGTGTTGTGCTTTTTCATAATAGACCAGCGCTTGTTATTTTGCTCTAATATATTACTGCAACATCACTTTGATACAAAATCAGTGAACCTGTTTTTTTTAAAGATGGCAATGTCCTTTGCGAAGCATAACCATCAGCATTACATATTATGCTTTGGCCCTTTTTACAACAACAAATGTGTTAAAAACACAATAGTTAAAGCGGTCAAATAAAAATAATGCGCAACTAAAGCAAACACTGATCTCCATCATGGTAGTGTCCCAAAACAACAACATCTAAACCTCTGTTAATTCTCAATAAGCACTTCTGTAGACATCTGACAGAAATAAAGTCAGTCTGGTTAGTAATGTGAAGCTGGTGATGCTGTTTTAGAAGTTGTTTAATCAGATCTTGAGAGATATTTTATTTCAGTTGATTTCATCTAAGACTGGCTGAAGTCAGTTGTAGTTCTTGTGTTTCTCTTTTCTTCAGTGATTCTGCTTGTTAACAGCAGCTGTTCATCACTAATGATCAATCAGCACTTAATTAATCACAGAATGATCTCATTAACTTCAGCACTGCTTCACTCTGTAGTGTGGACACATTATAAGTGTTCATTTAAAACTGAGGATTTTGTTGTGGGGTTTAAAGGGTTAAAGATGTAAGATGGGAAAAAACAGCATGAAATGTAATTTAACAGTAATAAACTGTAATTATTTTACAGCCACAAACTGTAAAAAAAACAGTTATTTACTGGCAGCACGGTTGCCAGTAAAGTTAAGTCCAGGAAAAAACAGCAATATACTGTAAAACATAAGAGTCAGATTTACCAAATGAAAAAAGTTAATTTGACTGAAATATCTGTGAACATCCATAGAAAAAAAGTTATGCAAAGTCATGAACTGATAAGGAGAGTAAATATTGAACTGAACTGTATTATTGTGTTTTTGCACAAGAGAGATCTGTTAGTTTAATGTAGTTTTGTGGGTCACCATTGTGCTGGAGAGTAGAGCTTGTGCTTCAGTCAATGATGAGCCTTAAACACTGATGTTCTGCTGCTTTATTTAAAGGCAGTAACTGTGGAGTTGCTGATGCAGTAATGATCTCTTTGTTATTTCGTTTCACACATGTGTGCTATAGCTAACAGTGAACTGCAACGATTTGAGTTAAAGTCATGTTTTTTGTTATTTTGCTGTTACGCGTTTAGTGTTTGCAGTTTTATACTAAGAAATGTTCTTTCTCAGTGAACTCAAATGAAATACGTTCACAGTACTAATATCGTATGAACGCTAATTTAAAAATTTTTGGGAGTGGAGTTAATTTCCATGGTAGAATTACGAATGTATTGTTTCCTCCTTTTTTCCTGATGTTTGTTATTATTTAACATTTTATATACATTTTTATAAACTTTTTTTATTTAACATTGTCTATCTATGACAAGATATGTTTTCAGTGGACTTTCAAAATTTGCTTTGCTTGAGAAAGCATGAAAATATACAATTACTTAGTTTTTTCACTTGATTTAGTCGAGTTGGTTTTGCATCAAACACAATTTTTGGCAATCAAGATCTGGCAGCAACAGCGCATCTTTCCGTTTGAGCAAGCGCTTCGTGGACAGCTTACCTCGCGCATTAAATAAATCGCAGACCAGCAAAACACTGAGAATGCGCATCAATCCTGACGAGTCATAGCAACAGAGCAGAGGCGTGAAAGCTGTTGTGAATCTGCTTGCCCGGAAGCTTCCGTAACTGACATAGATTTACAGAAATAAATAATTGTATGTAATTATTCCCAACACTTTATTAAGCTTTAAGTTACATCTCAAATGACAAGGGATCAAATTATAATCATGTTTATATTAATTAGCCTGTGAACTCCTTCTCTCAGACAGCATGGGTATGTGGAGCATTCGCAGCTTATATGGATGGAACGCCACTGCTATATCGTAGTGATCATAAACACAGCTCAAAGCTCCTTACCAGTGGCCCTCCCTCACAAAACTTAACATCTACCCCAGTTTTGTAATTGGTAGAGTATAAAATATTTCAGTACAAGCTTTTCAGCCAAACAGAATTTATGCAATATGTCAAACCATTAGCCCTGTGGCAACAGTTGAAAATGTGCCCAATTCCATGGGAAAACCGCAGACTTGGCAACCCTGTATTTAAGAATGTGACACGCAATGTTAACTAGACCAGCCTATTGATAGACCGATCTAAAAATGAGCAGACCCACTGTAAACTGTTGATTCAGTTGATATTCACGTTTATTTAACTTGTCAAACCAGTCAGTTTACATGTTACCACATGAAACACGTCACATGATCAAACATTTAATAGTTTTAAAGGAGAGCCTATTATAGAGTACATTTGAGTAATGAGTATTCATTTAGAAGTAATACATTTATCCCACTGCAGGTTTGTCGCAAATACAAAGAAAAAAAAACTCCAGCAAAACAGCAACAATCAAAATGCAAAAGAAAAAATAGGCAAATGTGAAATTTACATTTGTTATTTTTGCAGTGCTGTTTTGGGCCTTAATCATTGAGCATGTCTGAATGAATTGTGTTGAATTCCACCAGCGACGTGGCGTTTCCTCAGAAGAAGAAGAGGGCGAGGTGGACAGTGAGGTGGAGTTACCAAGGAGACGGTAAGAATATAATCTTTTATTCTTTCTGAAGTATGTTCTGTGTGAACTAAGGTAGTTAGGAGTTGCTTTATTTATGTAAAGCACCCATAATAAAATAAGGCCTTGTTTACACCCACTGGGTGAGCATTGTATGCCTGGTCATAGCACACATGCTAAGGTGCTCAGTTATGGAAACTTGTTAGATCAGTGTCTCTCAACCCAGTTCCTCTAGGACAGTATACCGGGAAGCAAAACTTACCTGGATGACCTACTACTTGCACATTCGATGGACACTTTACTCTCCCATGAAGACACGGGAGCCACTTTATTTTACAGTCTGGTTCCACGTATGCATACTCTATGTACTTATTATAGTGATTACAGAAACTGGGTAATAACTAGGTACTAAACCTGATCCTACCGCTAAGCCTAACCCATGTAGTTACTGTACCTTACATTACCATTACTTTCTTAGGTTTTTAACAATTCTGATTTTAATATTCCCTCGTTTCATGGTTTGTATGTTTTCTATAATGTTAATTTTGCAGACGGCCGACCAGTATAACCAAGTGCCAATCAGTATCCACTTTCAGCTCCGAGAACCTTTCCGTGTCCGAGGGAGAGGAGGGCCACACCACTGACCACTCCCACAGCGGCACGCCAGACGTGGTCAGCACCAACACCGACGAGCGACTGGACGATCGCAGCGATGACCTCATCTCCCAGGGATCTGAGATCCCTGTTGATATTACAGACCCTACTCTGTCCGAAAGAGAGGCCGCTGCCCTCGAACAGGAGAGGGCCAACTTTGACCTGGAACAAAATATCCTGGAGGTACCAGTATTGTGTGAAACCTTTCAAAACATATCGCCCCGAGAAAAACAAATGTTGCAGGGTTTTCCAAACCCGGCTCTGGAGGTTGCAGACAGCAATTTGCAGACAGACTCTGTGTAGGTCGGACCTCCAGGACAAGACTCTAGAAGCCTGCCTTCTATTTGAAGTTTTTGTTAATGTTAATGAATGTTCGTTTAGGCAATCTTAAGAGCTTCATATATATAACATGTCCAAGAGTTTAATCACACTCTTTGTCCTGTTCCCAGACTCGCGCGTTGTGTGAGGACTCGGACTGTGACAGTGCTGAACTCGACCAATCAGGGAGCGGAGAGCCAAGTCGTCCCCCGAGCGCAGGAGGCTGGGGCCAGGGTCCTCAAAACTGAAATGCACACACACACACACACCCACCAGCACACACTTTCACTTTTAGTTGCACCAAAGCAAAACGAACACAGATTTTCGTGAAACACGTGTGCGCGCACATCCTCTGAGAAACGCAACTACACAAAACGACTAGCCACCTTAAGAACAAATACTCCGACACTGGTCATAACAACTTTGGGATCGTAAACTGCCTCGTGACCAGGATGTAGCCACGGAAAATATAGCAAGACAAGATTAGCGGCAACCTGCTGCTAGAGATGAGGATTACAGGAACTACGTGAACAGATCAATGCAATTAAAAACTTCAGGGCATTCCCAATAAGCAGCAATGATGTTATCATTAGGTTTGTGCTGTTGTAGTGCAGACAGACTTCCTGGTGGGCCAGAATCGTGTCCGTTCATGTGTCCAAGGCTTGTGGTTAGCAGTCGATGTAAAGTCAGAGTCTAGATCGAATATGTAGTGCTGGATGAAACTCCTGATCACAGGAATCTCTGTCCTCCAGCCTGGATAAAGTAGTTTTGCCAAAACTGCACCCCAGTAATCTGTTCAGACGTGACGGAAATGAAGTTGCTCACAGTTTGGGACTGACTTCACTACTATGTACAGATGCTTCCCTTCCAAAGCATTTACAAGGTGCATATACAAATGTGATTCTATTATGACTATAATGCCCTGAATTTCTGTAAATATATATTTAGTAGGCTAAATTTAAGAAAACAAAAAAGAAAACAATTTGTTAACATAATGAAAACACAATAAAAACGGTCCAGTTTATACTATTCGCCTGTGCTTGTGCCACCCTACCATGGCAGCTCAGATCGGTTTGGAGATCAGCAGGTGTGTAAATGTACAGTTATATATATATATATATATATAGTCAGGTTGGCTTTGCTAATGCAGGACTGTAAAACCCTTGGATGCAAGTATACACAACACAGACTGAACGGCACATATAATTGTACAGTACATGATTTATGATACGGAGATACCTGTTCCAACTGTCTGCTCTCCTCTTACCTCTCAGATTATCTTTCAGTACTTTTTCTTTCATAGGGACATGCAATATGTACATTTCAACCTAATCTGAAGAAAGCACTTTTATTTTCTGCACTGTAAAAATAAAGTAAAACGAATAAATGACAATAATTTAATGTATATGAATTTTAGCTTGCCAGATGTAGGTCTGAGAAGGGTAAATTCCCGAAGAACAAATGCATGATATACATTTGTATGTATTTTAATTTTTAAATCAATTGTTTTTATACATCTAAAAAAATGTTTGCACCTTTTTTACCTTGAATGTGTAATACTATTGTGTTGCTTGTAAGCACTTTACAGTAGGATGTTTATATACATGGACATGATCACTTTCTCATGTTGCACTGAAAATTTATTTATGATAATGATGATGGTTCAATAGATGCAAATCGTCTCTAGGTTACGTATGTAACCATGGTTCCCAGAGGGAACGAGGCTCGCTTTGGGAACGCCCCTGCGTGACCGCGTTCTGAAGCACGTGTACTATCAGCATATTAAGCCTTTCTTGGCCTACTTCCTGGAACGGAGGAGGACAGAATGCCTGAAGTACTATGGCCCCTGGTGAAGAAGTGGGCACCTTAGGGACATACCTGGCCCTTGGATAAAGGAATGTCCTAACCATGCCTGGAGCAAATTCCAGGCATGAAACAGAAAGTGCCTGAAGATCCCCGATCCTTTTAAGTGAGGAAATAGCGAGGAGAAAGATGGTCTTGAGCGAGTGATAAGTGGGTGTTTTCCCAATGATTGACCACCCAGAAGGGCGTGGTAAGCAGCTAAGGCCGCCACGTATACTTTCAGAGTGGAGGGAGATAACCCTGTGGAGAATTGCTCCTGCAGAAACTCCAGAACTGTATTGGGCAGTTGACTGGGTCTTGCAGTTGCTGTCCGCACCATGAAGCTAAAAGTTTCCACTTCACTAGTTTCCTAGTGGCGGGAGCTCTGGACTGGAGTATAGGCTCAACAACCTCAGTTGAGAGACCAGATGCTAGGAGCTGTGCCCCCTCAGGGGCCACGCCCGCAACTTCCATAACTCCGGGCGGGGGTGAAGAATGGTGCCCCCCGCCTGAGAGAGGAGGTCCCCAGTGGAGCTGGATATGCGTGAGGGAGAACCAGAGCGGACAGTGTGTCGTTTCCTGCGACGCAAATAGATCCACTTCCGCCTGGCCAAATTCCCTCCAGAGGAGCTCCACCACCTCGGGGTGGAGTCTCCATCCCCCGGGCCTCAGCCCCTGTCTCGACAGGATATCTGCCCCCTGATTGAGATACCCAGGGATGTAGACTGCTCTTAGTGAGAGGAGCTTCCCCTGAGCCCACAGAAAGATCTGGCGCACCAGCTTGTACAAGGGACGTGAACACAGACCCCACTGCCGATTGATGTAGGAGACCACCGAAATGTTGTCTGTGCGGACAAGCACATGATGCCCCCTTAGGTCTGGAAGGAAGTGTGTCAGAGCTCGAAACACAGCCAGCATCTCCAGGCAGTTGATGTGCCAAGAGAGATGATGGCCTTCCCACAGACCCTGGGCAGAGCGGCCACTCATGACCGCCCCCCAGCCCGTGAGAGAGGCATCCGTCATTAGCGTTACACGACGACAAGGAGCCCCTAACATCGGGCCTTGAACCAGGAACCAACGTTTCTTCCACATGTCCAAGGCACATAAGCATCGCCACGTGACCTTCATGTGAAGCAGGTTGCCCCTCGGGGAAAACCCCTTGATTCTGAGCCATCACTGCAAGGGTCTCATGTACAGCAGGCCAAAAGGTATAACATTGAACGCTGCTGCCATCAGGCCCAACAGCCTTTGAAACTGTTTGACAGTGAGTGACTGGCCTTCTCTTACTCTCCTGACTGTCGTGAGGATTGACTCGATACGAGCAGGAGACAAATGTGTCTGCATCGAGATTGAGTCCCACACCATGCCTAAATAAGTGGTTCTCTGTAGTGGAGAATGCACACTTTTCTTGGTGTTTAGTCTTAACTCCAGCTCTCTCATATGGGCGAGGACGACATCTCGATGCCGAGCCGCCATCTGTTCCGATTGAGCTAGTATTAACCAATCGTCGATAGAATTGAGTATGCGGATGCCCTGGAGTCGCAGTGGAGCCAGATCAGCATCCACACACTTCGTGAAAGTACAAGGTGAGAGTGCAAGGCCGAAAGGAAGAACAAGATATTGGTACGCTTTGCCCCCAAAAACAAACCTCAGGAACTTCCTGTGATGAGGAAGGATGGAAATATGGAAATAAGCGTCTTTGAGATCTATCGTAATAAACCAGTCCTCGGACTGGATTTGAGTTACTATCTGCTTGATAGTGAGCATCTTGAACCGAAGCCGTTTGATAGCGCGGTTTAGAAGACAGATATCTAAGATCGGACGCAACCCCCCATACTACTTCGGAATGATGAAGTAACGGCTGTAGAACCCGGGCGCTCTAGAACACGTTCTATGGCCCCCTTCCTCAAAAGATTATCTACTTCTTGTTCCATTACCAGAACCAGCTCGGGGCCCACTAGTGTGGGGATGACACCGTTGAAATGAGGCAGACGAGAACCTAACTGGATTCTGTAACCTTCTCTACAAAATGCAGGACCCATTTTGAGATATTTGGTAGAAGTTTCCACGCTGCCAAAAAATCTACTAAGGCAATCAGTCTCTCAAGACTGACCTCTGGTGTAACCAGAGGAGCCAGTACGGTGCCCTGAAGCGAATGACCGGCAGGGAACGACCGACCTTACTGCTGTTGCACCCTCACTCAAGGGGGCGAGCTCTCCCGTGCCGTACCGTAGCCGGGCGGCAGGTGGGAATTTTGCTCGTCGGAGCTCACTGAGCCCTGAAGCACCGAGGGTGGCAGGGGTATCCGTCAGGATCGGGCACCGTATACTGAGGTGTTATCCTTTCCTCCCCAGGTGGGGCTGCCCTCAGGGACCTGACAATGGAAGGACCATTTAGCCGAGGTCCTCTTAGACAAAATAATGTTCCGCAGATCCGTTTTCGGTCTAGAAGAACCCGACTGAGAGCGTCGCCCCGACCACCATTCTTTCTGCGGAGTGGGGGGGGTTTTTTTTTTGTTGCAACAATGCTTTTTTTTTGAGACTGGCGGTATGAGGAGCTTGATGGCTAGGGCTGCTCCCGCTCAGCAGCCCCATGGGCCGGGGAGCGACGAGGGAGGAAACGTTGAAATGCCGCCGCTTGTTTCCTCGCCTCCTGAAACCTCTCGACGACAGTGTTGACCGCGTCCCCGAAAAGGCCAGAGAGCGAGAGCGGGGCATCTAGGAGGAAGAATCTGTCCTTATCTTGCATATTGGACAGATTCAACCACAGATGCCGCTCCGTGGCCACCATTGGTGCCATTGAATGGCCGATGGCTCTGGCCTTTCTTTGGTGGCTCGGAGGAACAAATCTGTGTCCCGACGCAGTTCATCTACCACGTCGGATTCCTCCTCCCCCTTGTCATCCAAGTCCCTGAGCAGGTCAGCCTGGTATCACCGCCAGCTTGTAACACCGCCATGGTGTGCAAAAATGCGCCAGCCTGACCTACCGCCGTACAAGCTTTCCCAACCAGACTAGATGTTAGCCTCACGGGCCTGGTGGGAAGCTTCGGGGCCTTCAGGGACGATGCTGAGGATGGGGAGAGATAGCTCGCAAGTGTCTGCTCCACCATTGGCATCGCCCCATATCCCTTCTCATTCAGCCCCACGATGTTGGAATAATGTGGGGCTGTAGATACGGGATGAATACGGTTTCTCCCACAATCTTGACACCTCGGCATGAAGATCGGGGGGGAAAAAAGGCCCCGTCGTGAAGGCTGTGTGTAACAAAGTTCGTAGTCACGGGAAGAATTTGGTTTTCGACGGGGAACTTGACGAATGTCAACAAAGGGAAAAGGGAGAACATTTAAACAAAACTTTAATAAAATAAACAAAGACAAAATGAAAGTAAAGCTGCAGCCCCTCGCGGACGACTGCCACACACAAAAACACAAAATAAAGTCCAGGCCTGATCCTCTCTCATCCAACACTGTTGTCACTCCTCCTTTTACCCTTCCGGAGCTCCTCCGTGGGACTCAAAACCGGTGAGTGGTACAGGTGTCGCTCATCATCAATTACTCCACCAGCCTCGCTCCGTCCCCACGGCTCTCGGCCCCGCCCCTCTCGTCACACTGTAATCTAGCTCTCAGGAAATGCTCATCTAATTTGCTTTACGTTTTTTGGCAATGAAGCGATCCTGTTCTAGGTGGCAATAGATATTTAATTTGGCGACAGCGACGAGTCACAACTCCACGAGCGCATCATAATGAGAGAATGTGGTGGCCGAGTCCACAGTCTTCTCTGTCCGGAAACTTCATCACATCCAACTCCTTGGAGAGAAAGAAGAAGAATGTGTCTCGGCTCTCTCTACAGGGGGAAGGGAAACCGCAGCAACAGGCTTGCCAACCCTGAGAGGGAGAGCTGGATCTAGGTGGGTTGAAGGACCGAGGAAAGGACGAGCCTGTCTCGGATCCCTCTGCTAAATCCACTTGCGATCCCAATGACAACAGTCGACGCTGCCGAGCGGAGACGCGAGCCTGGCCGATCTTCTCAAACCGGCCAGGCGAGAGCAACTCGCAGCATGACAATCAGCTCCCTCAGAGGCTGATCATGCATGCTCCGTCCTAAAAAAATCACACACAGTCGTGGTGTCTCCCCCCACTAGAATCTTGGGCAGGGAGATGAAACACAACGTTTGTAAGGCCGTATCGGCTACGCCATAGACTGACTTGCTTTTTTTGACATGATATGAATCTTGTGCTGAACAGACAAAAATAATCAGAGCCGACAGATTAATCACAGACGCGATACTGAAGAGCAGAACCTGACTTGCGCTTTTATACTTTCTGGTGCTTATGTCACCCCGCCGTGACGTCTCGCTGCTCCATTGGGCTGATTGTACACGTGCTTCAGAATGCGGTCACGCAGGGGCGTTCCCAAAGCAATTCTCGACACAGCTCGAGTTCTTGAAGGGGAACTCCAGTTTCAAGAGTATGTATGTTAAGACAACCATTTAAAACCTTTTTGAAGTTGATTATGATGTTAAAAATCTTCTGGGCTGTGTTTCCCAAAAGCATTATAATCTTAAGTAGGTCGTAGAACCATTGCCACCAATGGTCTCTACGATGAACTTAGCTTATGATGCTTTTGGGAAACGCAGCCCTGGACCGTACAAGTCATGTTTTTCTTGGACAATTGAAAATGGTCAAAATGCAGAAATATTGGCAGCTCTATTCTGACAAAGACAAAATCAAATGTCCTAAAATTGGTTACATTTACATAGACAGCAATAATCTGACTATGAATAAGAAATTGCTATTTAAAAAATACATTTATGGTACATTTGGAAAAACAGGCATGAAGTAATCGAGATGTATTTTAGTCACATTATTAAGTCATGTAAACACCGTAATCCATCATCCTACAGTAAACTATTTGACGACACATTCTATGTTTGTGAACTTGTAAAAATAAAAATAAATATAATTATTAAATAACAGCTAAACTATAAAAATAGATGTGAATGTATTGCTTTCTTATATTATGTGGAATTTAGTACTAATCTGGTTCTATGAACAAGAATATGAATCAAACAGTTTTATAAACATCTTAATTTTAATATTATCTTGTTGGGAAAAAAAATAAATCAGTGAGAAACAGACTATTGCCCTCCATATAAATGTAGGTAATGCCAGACGTGAAGCCCCCTTGCATAAATAACTACAAGAGTTGCTTTTACACAGAAGTGCACATTTCAACTCTGAATGCCTTTAATGACAAACATCTTCTCAGATCAGTAGCTATTGTTCGATTTTGCAATATGACATTTATAAATCAGCTTAGTATGTAGAACCTGCCATTCATGACTAGCAAAATAAATAAAGCTCCTACCTTCACAAGTTTGGAAAATAATTTTCAGTTTGCATTTAAAGGACACACTAGCTACTGCCTCCGACATTTGCCAGTCATTTTTCTCCCTAGCTACTGGATTAAATTGGCCTTACTCCAGATGTTTGAATAATGTGGAAGAAGTGTGGAAGGCAAAAGAAAAATTACTGCACTGTAGTCAGGGGTGTAGAAAGGGGGTATGCAACACAAAATCATAAAATCATTTTTAAATATGCATCCTATACATCTTACAATTATTAAGCTAAAATTATGTTTCTAAAATTGCTTCTAAATGGTTTCATGTGTGCATATTTTTTTATTTGATAAAGTACTGTATGTCATCAAAACAGAGGGGTGTATTACATAAGAAGGAGGAGGGAGAATGAAAGTATGTGTTAAAAGAGGATGCCCATGTAGATAAAGAAAGGCTTTGTGAATAACTGACGCTGTGGGAACACCCTCCAGGTGTGGTTTTTCTAGAAACATTTGTTGGCTGATCAAATCGCAACCTTTAATTTGTAGCCACAACACTTTTATTTCAACCATCAAAACCAATTTAAACCTAAACCTCATTTGGTTGACATAAATCCTTAACAACCTCACAGGACAAAAAATGTGCACCCTCAAACATGGTATATATAATAACCATCCTGCAACAGCAGACTCCATCCTGAGTAACACCATGAGGATGTTAAGGAATACGAGTCTGACAGCATCTGCCCATATTCCTTAGTGTATGGTGAGGACAGGGAACTCCCTGATTGTTGACACACCACTGAAACTGTCTCATGTGAAGAAGGTCCAGTGGAAAAACCAGTAAGACTGCAGCCATGCCTTATTTAGTAATTGGTACTCACTTCACCGATGACGTTATGATTTTTGAAACACCTGTCACTTAAGGTGCAGTTATGAGTACATCAGATGACCACTTCTCCCCTTCTTTAGTTTGAGGCACTAGTCAAGGACTTTTACTTTGACTTTTACACTCCTAAAAGGGAACCGTTTAACAGTTTAGAATTAATGTAGACTGAGTTGGTCAACAGATTAATCTGAAAACCGATTTGCGTGAGCAATGTTAAGTGTTAAAACCCATAAAAGTTGCTAACAATCTTAACGTTATCTCAACATCTTTCAGATGAATCTGTATATCTGTAGAACTGTATTATCAACACAAGGTAGACACAAGTGTAATAAAATAAATTTTATTAACAAAAGATAAATGAGTATTCAACAACTACTAAATGAATACAGTGAATGAAAAAGGAATAAAGTGCATGAGATGCATAAAATACCAGTGATTAATTTGTGTGTTGCTATGGCAGAGTTATGTTATCTTAGGGAAGGGGGGAAATAAATAAACATTGCTTGTCTGAACAAAAAATAAGTGACAGAACCAAACAATCAAATAAACAAAAGATGAATTGTTCTTAACTATATATAACATTTAATCTAGATGCATCATCGATGAATTTTCAAATTTCATCAATGCAAGGTCTCTGGAAAGACGGTTTGGAAATTTCATTTACGTTGTTATGTAGGTGAGTGAGCACTCCCTAGTGGCCCAGTGACTTCTTGATCTTATGTCTTCTGCCTCTCCTGGCAGAGGGGATATCACGAAAAACTGGGTCAATACCACTTTGTCTCTCTAGGATGGAGACTTAGGGTGTGCTGCATCTGTTGTTGTCTCACTGGACAAAGACTTTGAACTTAAGGTATTTGTTGGAGGCTCAGAACGTGGTCATATCTGTTGTTACCTCAAAACCTGGAGACTCTAAGCATAGTTTTTCTGTTAGGGTACTTTCACATCAAATCAGAGTTCAGTTGTTCCCTCCTCCCACTGCCCCCACTTGTTTTTGGTGCCAAACCACAATACGTTTGCGTCATCAGAGTGGCAGCTGTTTACCCCGGTTACTAAGTAACTGTCATGAAACTGCACTGGGACACAAAGCTTGGGGATCCAGATGCAGTGTTTATTGAAGTGGTAATCAACAAACATAATCCAAAGGCAGGCAAAGGTCATACACAAACAGTCAATCCAAAACAATGACAGAGTAAGGGGCTGAGGCAAACAGAGTAATCTAGAAAACAGGCAGAATAACAAGACCAGGAACCAAGACATGGCAGTAATGACACATACAAGACTTAGCAATGGATGACTGCGTTAATCAGGCTTTTATAGGGTGAGCTAACAGGGTAAATGAGACACAGGGGAATGCAATCAGTGATGATGAGTCCAGGCAAAGGATTATGGGAAATGAAGTGACCGTGAGGGAGGCAGAGTGGAGGTGGAATAGGGGGAGGGATGGAGGGCCAGGTCCATGGAGTGGAAGAACTGGAGACATGGGTGGAACAGGAAGCCAAGGCAGAGCCAGAGGAGCAGGAGGTCAGGGCAGAGCAGGCTGCCAAAGACCACCAGGGCTGAGCAGAAAAACACTGGGGTGAAGCAGGTGGAGCTGAAGACCACCAAGCAGAGCAAATGGGTCTGAAGACCCCCAAGGCAGATCAGGAATAATTGAAAACCACTACGGTGGATCGGAAGGCCACAAAGGCAGAGCATACAGAACTGCAACAGAAAGCACAGAGAGGTTAGAAACAGCTCCTGAGTCCATAACAGGACACTAAGGGAGTTCAGGAACGAAGTTTCATGGTCGTGTCACGAAAGGCTAAGTGCTCAGAGACTGCCTCCATGGCCATGGATTCCATCACCTCAGAAGTGTGCATGGCCCAGACACACAAAATTGCGACCGCCATTACAGGAAGGGCAGCGGAAGGTGCGAGAACCTCTGAGATTGCCGGGCTTGAGAACGCTGTGGAGCTGGGGATGCCGTCCACCCGTACCAACATTAGTGGTGGGTCCGCCAAACTGAAAGCCAGCCTCAAACGCCTATGGAATGCCTTGGTGTCTTCAAATGCAACATTTGTGATGACTGGGAACACTGGAGTGGCTTCCGTGATGGCTGAAGACTGTGGTGTCACATCCATGATGGCTGGAGGCTCTGGAGTGGCATCCATCTTGTGAAGAGGCTCTGGTGTGGTGATAACTAGACTGGAAGGTACTGAGAGTACAAGACTAGCGACCATCAGAACTGTATGCTGGTGACTGTGATATGCCAAGCTCCATGGCCACTGGAGCTTGGTGTTTGGTGTGTGGTGTGTGCTGCCCCCCCACCCCACAGGTGAATGCAATCAGTGATGATGAGTGAGTGAGCAGTGTATTATGTCCAGTGAGATGGCAAAGGATTATGGGAAATGAAGTCCAAGACTCATTGACAGAGGTACTATATGGGATGGAGTGCCCTCTGATGGCTATCACGGTGATTGTGACCGTAACGACCAATGTTCTGCACGGCCACACACTTCTTACGTCTCAACCACGCAGAAGAAATAATATGCACAAGCAAAAATTAGTTGGGAAAGCCATTTAATTGAATTCTAGTAAATGCTAAATAATTCTCGGCCAAACTGCTACAGTATAGAGTTGGTGTCACTATAACCAGTAAATGCGGTTTACAGGTTTCATAGAAAGAGAATGATGTGTGTCAAATTAGGTGCTGTAGACATACGTTAATGGTTGCAGACGAAATATCTCAACACGAGAGCAAACGCAATGACAGGTGAAATAAAACATTAAAAATGTTTTAAAGAAAAGTGGCTTGATTAAGTGGTGGATATTATATTATATTATATTTAGGGCTGTCAGTTTAATGTGTTAACTTAAAGGGGACCTATTATGCAAAAATCACTTTTATAAGGTGTTTGAACACAGTTGTGTGGCTGCAGTGTCTGGAAGCAACAGCCTATAATGGTAAAAATCCCCCATACTCATTTTTTTTATAATCTCAAATAAATTCATAACAGTCTCTCAGACAAGCATTCCAGAGTTCTCCCTTGGTACATGTCACAATAGGGAAAAAGTCTCGACCATTTGTGAAGCTCTCTGGCTATTAGAATAAACAGGCATGAGTGAGAAGAAGCGGTCAGCATTACTGGAGAGATACAATTCCAGCACCCCAAAGAGTCAATAAAAGGTTGTGTTTGCGACGCAGCAATGAACAGAGGAGCTCCATAGACTACCTAATCGGAGACGCTAAGGACAACGGTGGTGGTTTCAGTTTCAAAGGAAATGTTCGACAAAAAAATTTATTACAGTCATGCCACTCATATACACCTGCAATCACAAACAAGGGTCAATCAAGCTGGATTTTAGTCTGATTCTGAAAGGAGGAATCAATACCAATGCTTTGTGCGTGAACGTCAGCTCCAGACAAAGTAAGCGTGTCATATTTTGTTTTCCAAATTGCCTTTCTGAAAGTGCTTCTTGGCACTCTGTAAGGCTAATTTTGCTAAAGCTATGCCTGTTTTCACTGATGCTGCCTTCACGTGCTACCAGAACGATTGTAATTAGGAATGTGTTAGTTAAATGCATATGAAAGCAATGTGAGTCGATCGCTTGAGAGTTTCTGACAGTTTCAGTGCTTGAGATAGTTGTGTGTTGCCGGTGTGTTCTTCTGAAAAGGGGGCCGCGAGCCTCAGCTCATTTGCATTTAAAGGGACAAACACAAAAATGGCGCGTTTTGGCTCATACCCTAAAAGTGGCAAATTAAACAAGCTATAAAATATTATCTGTGGGGTATTTTGAGCTAAAACTTCATATACACACTCTGGGGACATCAGAGACTTATTTTACATCTTGTAAAAAGGGGCATAATAGGTCCCCTTTAATTAATTAGTAATGAAAAAATAACACAATTCAAATATATATTTTAATGCTGTTAATGCACTGGCCCCACCCCCAGATCTGTACGTCATCTTACATTTCATACAGTTGACTGTTGACAAATAAGATGCAGGGCAACAACTCCATGAATGCAGTTATGCCCCAAAATTCAAGATATTGGGGCAAAAAATGCCCCTCTATGAGTTTTGTTCATATGTATATATATGGTACACGATAAACCACAAGCAGGAAGCAATATCACACGGTGCTGTTTTGTCACAAAGACACAAGGCAAAATGTGGTTTTATACAAACAGTAAATAAGAGTTAATATGGTGTTATATTTTAAACACAATATTGTGTTTTTGTTCAATTTTCCACCGACATATTACCTATAAAGCAGAATTGTTGTGCGTCTGTGAGTAACACAGCGGCGATTAGTTTCTGAATTAATCCTCATTTTGAACAAATTGTGGAACCAGTGATTCAACGGCCCATTTATAGAAGAGACGTTTACTTCATTCCTGAAGAATCAGACTTTCAAACGAATCAAGTAATAAAAAGACTTACCGCCACCTGCTGGCAGTTTTAGTTTCTTCTTTAGAGTATCATTTAATTTGATTTATAATACTCACGTTTGTAAACACCCGCGTTTTGCGGTTCCTCATCAAGTTCGATGATGACGTATCCTCTCCCGTGGGCTTCTTGGATAGAAAAGTGAACACTTCAGAATCTGGGCTGAAGCAGTAGGACATCCGGGGATTTCTCACCTACTCTTTTATGAATACTGTGGTTTTCGAACATACTTCTTTCTTCATGTACTCTTATCTCCTACTATATAGTAGGTAAGTAGGCATATTAGAAATCTCGCAAGAATTAGTGCAATTTTCACCTACTATTTTATGAATACTGAGGATTCAAACATACCAAACAATGGTGGACAACCAAAATGACTATTACCGCCGCAGGACCACGGCGTTAACTGCAAGTGAGTCGCGTGTTAAAGTCATTCACGAAACTACCGCCAGGTGGCGCAAAGGGAAAGTTTGCAAACTGACTGAAATGATCAGAGATCAAATAATGAAATAAAACAACAATAACATAATATAACATTATAACATCCTTAAAAATCATTAGAAAATTTACAGTGAGGGTTAATTTCAAAACGTGGGATAGTCCTAGGCTGCAGCCTATCGCATCAAAAAAAAAAGAATTACATTTACACAAAGGCTCTTGCTGCATGTTATGTTTATTAAACAGTCATTATGAAAACCATTAAAATTACACAATTTCCTTATGTTGTATTAAGGGGCTTTCATTTCAATCTACAGGCTAAAGTTTCTTAATGAAAAATCCTGACCTTAGCCGTGGTCTGGGTACAAGGCGGCAGTTCATGAGGACTCTATTCGGTCGCCAATTTACTCTGACACACCATAAAAAAAATTAAAAAATAAATAAAAAAAAAACCTTGAACGAAATAAGTTCTAGATAAATCAAGATTAATAGGCTAAAACTGCGGCAAGAAAAACGCCTAGAAATCATACAAAATGTAGGATATTAACTTGGCCTAAATGTAATCTAAACATTCCATGAGTTTTACATTCTTCCGTTTTAAAAAAAATCTTCATCCACATGAAACCGCAAAAGCATGCTATGAAGCACTGTCAAGAGCATGCCAAGCCAACAGGTGGCCATATAATCTCAACCGTAAAGCCATGTTGGCCAATCAGAAGCCTGAAAAAGTTTCCAGTAGGCGGAGATAACGGCGCATTAAGGAGGTGTACATTATGCCATAAAAAATAAAACGATTGAAAAGGTGGCTTATTGTTGAGTGTTATAGGCTAGGTCTAGCTCCAATACATATTTTGGCACTATAATCACATTAATGTAACAAATGAAAGGCTTGAAACTGTAGAAGATTTTTATTCATCAAAATATGAATGAAACATGTATAATCAATGTGAATCTAGCCATTTATGTATTACGTTATTCTACTATTATAATCTTGTATCTGCCTGTGTGTGTAGAGGCCTCCTTGGTGTAAACATTACAAAAACTTACAGTACATTCAGGCTATACATTTTTTACTAGTATGAGTGTTCTCTGGGAATCGAACCCACAACCTTTCGCACTGCTAACACAATGCTCTACCACTGAACTATTAGGAATATTTTAAATAATAATTAAACCATTTTTTTACAACTTAATACAATAATAAAACTTTTTGTCATTTAATTAGAAAACAACCCCTGATTCACAACATTCATTTCCAAATGCATAAATCTGGTATAGACCTGCACGGGCCTCAAACCTAGGCCCTATAGCTATGGGCTTACATTTCTGCCACAATTCTGCACGCGAAAGATCATATTTTGAGCGCACAAAAGTGCATCTTGCATGCGCGCGATCTGAGTTTTGTGGAGAAAATGTTCGTTTCGCCCCCCCCCGGGTTTTTTGTTAAATGTGTGCCAAAATCATCACAATTAAAAGAACCAAAGACAAACAACTTCAGTCTGTGTGCATTGAATTTAAAAGAATACACAAGTTTCACAATTTGAGTTGAATTACGGAAATAAATGAACTTTTCCACGGCATTCAAATTTATTGAGATGCACCTATACAGTGACCTTCACCCGATACTAATGACTGCTGAACTAGTCAAATATTTATGTGTGTTGAGATGTTTATAGTACAGTTATCAGTCCATCATACTGATAAGGAAATATGAGCCCAAGTCCAATGTTTCCTTCTCAAATTCAAATACAAATACAATGAATCCATGGAAAACATATGCAGTTCCAGTGCATTTTCATAAAAACATGACTTTTGCTTTAGCAGGAATATTATATTAGAGTATATTATATAGAATATTTTATGAGAGTTAACAGTACCCTGGTAAGAGAGGATGAGTGCAAGCTAAAAAATATCAAGATCTTATCTTCAAGAGCCAGCAAAATGGATGAAAGGCCTAGAATCTACCAGTAGAGGTCGGCTGCCGAGGTTTTACTGGGCAGACACTCTGGAGAACCCTTGGGCTGTTTGGAATTGAAGGGATGCAGGAAAGACAAGTTGGCGACAGAGGAAAAACGGTGACAGCTAGGAAAGATGGCTAACATTTGGGAAAGACCAAAGCTGGGGTGTGGAGGCTTGACAGGCTGAAGCACAACCTCTGCGAGAAGGAACCCATTGCTAATTGCTATGGAAAGGTACATTATAAGATACCCCCAGGGTCGAGCGAAAGCAGGGGAGGATGATTGGCCCACAGGACAGGCCATTGTTATGACCACTCCTGATGGACAATCGACCATGGAACAGCTAAGCGATTTATCCCGGGTCTGCAGATGTGGTAGGATATTTGGGACATTTTGGCAAACACTTTTAGCTGAAACTTTTTTTTCTTCTTCTTTTATGATGGCTATTTTAATCTAAACATTACAGTGAATAACCTAGGAGAGTGTGAGGATTAGCCTGTAAGAAAAAGTGAAGACGTCGAAGATCTTGATGAAAAGATGAAGAATTACTTTTATTACAGAATAGTAGTGACAAAGTACATGTAGTACCTTGGGTTCAACAGAGTCAGACTGAACCCCAAGCCTCCTATGCTCAAACATTTTATACTCTATTATGTTCACCTTGCCGCTAGACATGTGTTAGAAAACACTCTCTGTCTTTTGATGCCGTACCCCTCCTTTCTCACTCTTTCTCTCTCCTTCTCTGAATCACCCTCCTCTATCTGTTCTCTCTCTCTCTTGTATTATGTTTTAATGTCTCTTACTCATATTCGAGGTAAAGGAGTTTGTGCTGATTTAGAAGGGGGGTTCAGCCTCTGTCGCCAGGAAGTCTATTCCTTATATGGACTTGTTTTTCTGTATATGTGGCAATTTTATACAAAACACATGTTCTTGGGAAAAACATCCTGTATGGGTATGTCACCCTATCCTCATTGGTTAAGAGGGTAAAAACTCCCCTCGACATGCCTATATAAGATCTGTATTTCTGTGAATAAATTGAAGTATTGAGAATACATTGACTGTGTGTTTTCTTACTTCCCGGCCGTTTATTTACACTTTAGGAGACTGAGAAGATTTCACGGTGGTAAAGAGATATGAGGGACCAAATTGTTATTTTTATTAACAAATGGGGGCTCATCCTTCCGGGAATTTCTCAAAAAGACAGGTAAGAAACTTTTATTTTTCTTCCTGTCTGTAAGAGAAATTGAATTTATTCTCGTTTGCAATTTGATTGTGTCATATTTGGCATTAATCTGTTTTCCTCACATTTTATATGTGGGACGAAGAGTGAGAAGCTTTCCGTTTAACCTATCTATTTCAGAAAAATAGAGTAGTGGGAAAGATTTTAATTGCTCACTCTTGCCGTGAAAGTTCTCGGTTTCTTAAGTGATTTCATGAATAATACAGAATTTAAAGCTTTCTTTTGGCAAAAATATCAAAAAGTTAATATAAGACCGCGGTCTCTATTTTGTGTTTTGTTTGGACATTCTATAAATTGCGAAAAGTGCACTAAAATTGACGAGACATCTTTGATCTCCGATGGGGCAGGCGATCTCCAAACCAATTCTTGGCGAGTTGCCAAGGGATTGGATGTACAGAAACAATAAAGGGTTTAATACTGAATCGTATTTGAGTAATTTGGCTGGTTGATCAGGTTAAAACGACTGATAAAAAATTTTTTTTTTCTAATGTCCCATGTTGACTCTCCCAGCTCGGCTCCGCCTCGGTATGATACTGTTGGAAAGCCTGAACAAGAAAAATTAACCCCTAATCGTTTGTACCCGCCACTACCTAGTGCGACTGATTTATACCCATTGTGCCGATTCCAGACGGTTTAAAATAATCCCGCTGGGCAATGTTGTTTTTTTTTTTTTTTTTTTTTTTTTTTTTTTTTTTTTTTTTTTTTTTTTATTTCTTTTTTTCTTTTTTTTTTTTTCTTTTTTCGGATGCTGTAGCGAGGCTAAAGATTGGCCAGATCCTTTACGGTGTCCGCATCAATATGTGTCTGTATTGAAGCGTTTAACCGTGTACAGTCAATTGACTGGGCGTGATTATCGCTTCATTTTGACTAAAACACTGCCGCCAGAAATTACAGAGGAAGAATTGATTGCAGAGATTGATGTTTTGAGTCCTAAACGGGATGCGCCGCCATCTCGCCACGGTGCTTTATCAAAAAGTGATAAACCATTAGATCTGTCACAACCAAAATCTTTCCGAACATTGCAAATAGTTGATTCGGAGGATGATGAAGATGATGCGTGGATTTGGGCTGATGTGGAAAAGCTAAAAGAATTTTTCAGACAATTGACTGCTTTTCTAGTGAAATTGTCTTCAGCTAAGCAAGATTTGTCGCATGCTGCAAACACGAAACAGAAAGCGGGCGAAAATCCTGTTGCATTTTTCAATCGATTTAAGCATGCTTGGACTGAAGAATCTGCCATTCCATTAGATCAACATTCTCCTTTGTTTGTCAATACGTTTTTGAATAACATGCAAACAGAAATCGCACAATTGGTTCGTTTGACAACTTCGAATATAACAGATATTTCTGTTGACGCTTTGTCTCGGAGACTGCGTGAGCTTTCCACCGCGGGGGCTTTTGAAGCCTCCCGAGGGAAACCTACAGCGATGATGCTGCTTAATACTGTTGTCAAAGCACGTTCAAAGCAGGCAACAGGGTCGAAAGTCTCTTATTATTGTGACAGGAAACAGCAGTGGAAATTTCCGATGTCCCTGTACGTTGTGAAATGACACCAACTTTACCGGTAACTTCTAAAGACAATCCTTCTTTGTTTAAGATGCACGCTTTTGCGATAATACCTGATGCTCCATTTTGCCTTTTGGGTAGAGATTTGCTGCATAAATTGGGTGCTCATATTACATTTCAGAATAATTCTCTGCAACTCATGTTTCCTTCTGTCTATTCTCTGACTGTTGAGACAGGAAGTGCGACCACTGAGGCTGAGGTTGCAACTGCAGCCTTACCGGAAAAAGGGGATGTCAACCCTCGCTTGTGGGCGGAGCATAAGGATGATGCGGGCCTCATAGATGTCCGCCCTTATGCGGCTACTATGACCAGACACACACCAGTTTATTGTAAACAATACCCTCTCTCAAAAGAAAAAATCGATGGGATTCGGCCTATTATAGAAAATTTGCTGGCACAAGGCATTCTGATCAAGACTCACTCACCCTACAATACACCGATCAATCCAATAAGAAAAGCGAATGGTTCCTGGCGATTGACACAGGATCTTAGAAAGATTAATGACATAATTAAACCATTGGCTCCTATTGTACCTGATGTGCACACAATACTTAATTCTATTCCTAGTTCACATGTCTATTTCACAGTTATTGATCTATGCTCTGCATTCTTTTCCATTCCTGTAGATCCTGTCTCGCAGCCGCTGTTCGCCTTCACCTTTGACCATGCTCAACTTAGCTGGTCTAGACTGCCTCAGGGCCTGAGAGATTCGCCGGCTGTGTTCGCCGCCGTAGTGCACGCAACGTTAGCGGATGCTCAACTCCCTCCTGATACCTGTCTGCTACAATACGCGGACGACATCCTCGTTACTGGTGCCTCTGCGGACCAGTGTGCTGCTGCCTCCAGCATCGTCTGCAACATCCTGGCGGAAGCTGGGTTCAAGGCATCAAGAGAAAAGCTTCAGTGGGTTCAGAGGAGGGTGGATTACCTCGGACATGAATTGTCGCAAGGTACAATAAAACTGTCTGCTGATCGTATCAAAGCCATTGCTACGTACAAACGGCCCTCCACGAAGAAGCTAATGCAAAGCTTCCTGGGCTTGGTGAACCTGCTTCCTGGGCAGAGCGTGGGTGCCGAACTGTTCCATGTATGACAAAATCTTGAGAGCAGCCACCGTGCAGGACTCTGATGACATTGCATGGACAGCAGAAATGGAACACGCATTCAGACATTTGAAAGCATCCTTGACAAGGCCACCTGCCCTTGGCCTACCGACATATACAACTGACTTTCATTTGTACGTGCACGAAGGTGGGGGAACAGCCGCCGCAATCTTGGCCCAGGAGCACGGGGGCATTTATCGCCCAGTAGCGTATTTGTCTAAAACCTTAGACTCGGTGGCTAGAGGGCTTCCAGCCTGTCTGCGCGCAGTGGCAGCAGCGGCGATCATGGTGCAGGATGCAGAACGTATAGTGTTGTCACATCCACTGATAGTGCACACCTCTCATCAGGTAGGAGCTATTATGCACAACATTTCTACGCAGCATATGACTGCTCAACGACGTTCTGGCTATGAAGCAATATTATTAGCTACTGCTAATTTAACATTGAAACCAACTTCTGTAGTTCATGGCCCAACCTTATGTTTGCATAAGTTGTTATTGCAGGGTGAATTTGAGAACAGCGATCATGACTGCCTAGCCAGGATTCATAATTCGACGGCTTGCAGGCCAGATGTGTCCGCATCTGTCCTGGAGGAGGGGAAAACATTGGTATGTAGATGGATCATGCTATAAACCAAATGATAATGAATACTGGTGTGGGTATTCGATTGTTGAATTACCTGACTGTGTCATTGAGGCCTATTCTCTGCCATATAAATCAGCACAAGTGGCAGAATTAATTGCGTTAACAAGAGCTTGTCAATTGGCAAAAGATCAGTGTATCAACATATACACCGATTCAAAATATGCACATGGAATTGTACATGATTTTGCCAAACTGTGGGGAAGAAAGGGATTTTAAGACTTCAGAAGGAAAACCCATATCCCACCACAGGGTTGTGGCTGAACTGATTCATGCAGCACAGTTACCGTCAAAATTGGCTGTGATAAAAGTAACTGGGCATGCATCAGGAGAGTCAGAAGAGGCAAGGGGAAATAGACTTGCAGACGAAGTAGCTAAAAAGAGCTAGAGATGTCCTAAGTCCACATGTTGACAAAGCAGGCACCGAGGTGCCCATGATGTCCTTTGTGTTGACTAATGATTTGGATATTAAACTATTACAGGCAAACCCCACTCAAAGTGATCTAAACCACTGGGCAGCGAATGAGGCAAAACCGGATCAAGCAGGTATTTTGAGAAATAAGCAAGGCAGGATTGCTCTGCCAGCCTCTACCATTTTTATGCTATGCAGACACTATCATGGTGCCTCACATGTGTCAAAAGAGAAAGTGATAACAAAAATTTGAATCAATCGTATTGTATAGCAAATGTAAGAAAAAATACCTTGTTGTTATTAGATGCTTGTTTGATCTGTGCTAAGACCAATCGACATAAAGCTAGTAAACATGATTCTCTTACACACCCGGAACTGCCATTTCAGCATTTACAAATAGACTTTACACACATGCCTCCTTGTGGAAATCACAAATATTTGCTTGTGATAGTGGACCGTTTCTCCAAATGGCCTGAGGCTTTCCCGTGTGGAAGAGAAAATGCACAGACTGTAGTGAAGGTACTTGCTAAGGAGATTATACCTCGTTTTGGTATACCAACGGTTATAGAAAGCGATAATGGTACACCGTTTACCTCCAAGGTTACCCAGTTGCTAGCTAAAGAGCTAGATATTAACCGGCATCTGAACATACCCTACCATCCACAGTCATGTTCGGTAGCGGAACGTTTGAATCAAAAGATAAAAGATCGAATTACGAAAGCATGCATGGAGACAGGCCGAAATTGGGTCGACGTACTACCTGCAGTATTGGCAGAAATAAGAATGTCCCCCTCATCGACAACAAAGATGTCTCCATTTGAAATACTAATGGGCAGACCGTTCCCCACCCCGTGGGTTAAGGGTCATGCTGGTAATCTCTCCACAGGTGACACGGAGGTGATCATCGCGGATTACGTGGATTCCCTGGTCAAAACTTTAAATAGTATAAATGGTGATGTTTCTCTCTCTCTCCCTCTCCCTGCAGAGAAGCCGACTCATTATTTTGCTCCAGGCCAAAAGGTGTTGATAAAGTGCCTGAAACCTACAAAGCTCGGAGAGCCAAAGTATCTTGGACCTGCGACTGTCATCGCTGTGACGCGGACAGGGGTGCTGACTGATTTCCAGCCACAGTGGGTCCATGCAAGCAGGCTAAAGGCGGCTCCGGGGACAGGAGGGGATCTGTGATCGTATCTGGAGCTGGATCGAGTTCGAGGAGCTGAGAGAGGAGTCGAGGAGCGGAAGAGGCGGAAGGAGAAGTCTAAAATCATAATTCCTGATAGTTGTGTGACCATGGGTATGAGACAAATGATATACCTGGTAATTCTGATAAGTTTGTTTACTTGTACACACACTTTTATAAGTACAGGTAATGAAACATGGCTTGGGCATGATGATACACCCCATGCATATGCCACGAATATGTGGTGGAGATTTGCTAATTATACGGCAAAGGCCGAAGGGAAAAAGGGGTCTTGCTATGTCTGTACAAAAATGCCCCACAGGTCGGTCCTCGGGTAATTGTTAAAGCCCCACCACCGCAAGATTGGGAATGCATTTCTTTTATTAGTGTTGCAGGCTTGGTTCCTGCTTTGAAGACTTCTGGACAATGGAGGTGCAGACCAAATGGTACAATATGGTTTATACCCCAAGTGTTTGTAAGAGTGACAATCGTGAGTTCAATCCCTGACTCATTATTTTGTGTAGAAAGAATAGAAGGAGAACAGAAGTTGGGTGAAATTCCATTGAGCAAGTGTGATCGAGTTTATCAATATTGCCAGATGAAAAGTATTACATGCTGTCATTATTGTCTTTTGAATGGAGCAGAAGTTAAAATAGAGGACATGGGTTGAAATGAATCAAAGAATGATTATATTACATATTATTATCTATGTATGAGAATGATAAATTTAGGATTAGGGAACTCTGCAGCGAGTGTTTATGTATTCATTGTTTATTTTAAACAAAAGCAGGCAACTGTTAGAAAACACTCTCTGTCTTTTTGATGCCGTACCCCTCCTTTCTCACTCTTTCTCTCTCCTTCTCTGAATCACCCCTCCTCTATCTCTTCTCTCTCTCTCTTGTATGGTGTTTGAATGTCTCTTACTCAATATTCAAGGTAAAGGAGTTTGTGCTGATTTAGAAGGGGGGTTCAGCCTCTGTCGCCAGGAAGTCTATTCCTTATATGGACTTGTTTTTCTGTATATGTGGCGATTTTATACAAAACACATATTCTTGGGAAAAACATCCTGTATGGGTATGTCCCCCTATCCTCATTGGTTAAGAGGGTAAAAACTCCCCTCGACATGCCTATATAAGATCTGTATTTCTGTGAATAAATTGAAGTATTTGAGAATACATTGAATGTGTGTTTTCTTACTTCCCGGCCGTATTTATTTACACTTGGAGAGACTGAGAAGATTTCACGGTGGCAAAGAGATACGAGGGACCAAATTGTTATTTTTATTAACAACATGTAAATTAAGTTTCGTCTTAAATGTAAATTGCGGATAACAATGAAAGTGATAGCCTTCCGTTCCACACATCTTTGGAAGTCTTTCAGGTGGAAACAACCAAATGTTAAGGTGATTGGATTATCTAGAATCCCTAGCAATTATATTCAAATACCCTTTTGGTCAGCAAATGGTTCTTGATGGCCTACTGCTGCTCCCACGCTATAGGTGACGAAGTAACTTTCAAGAGATACTATTTACATAAAGAATTATCTCTATGATAATTAAGCTCTTTGTAGAGAAAGGAGAATAGTTTAATTGGAGTGGAGTTTGGTCGAGGCAGACTATAATTTCTTACAGTCCCCTCTTTGATGCTCTTGGCCCGGAAGAAGCATCACATCCACTACCTTACACAGATCACACCTCCCTTCCTGGGCAGGTGCCCAGTGGCGGTGAAGCCCTGGCTTAGGAATGATCCCTATTTATGGCCATCAGAGATTCTTACCCGTCATTGGGTCTACACCTCATGCACATGCAAAATTATCACAGGGTTTTTTTGCTTGTTTAAAAAACAGGATTGTTTAAATTTGGAAAATGTTTCTAGGGTTTGGAAGAGGTAATCAAGAACCATCACAACCAACGGGAGCGCCCAATATTGATAATTGAACTATCTGCAATTTGACGTTTCACCACAGAACACATAAGGCATAATATAATGCACTGACACACAATTAGGAACATACAAACACAAACAGCAGTTTTAAAAGTTACATCCCAAATCAAACCAGAGTATGCAATGACTAAATCTCCATCATGCATTTGTTTAGTTAAAGCCTTATCCTTCTCATCAAGACCCTGTTGAGCTTTAACAATATGGTTATCTTTCCTTTGCATCTAAGACATTAGCATATCATCCAGTTTTGGTAACTCAAAATCAAATTCAGGAATTTCTTCCACAAAGCACAATTGTTCGTCTGGTTTTACTGACATTGCCTGTTGGGTGGTGTTTACATATGGAAAATAATAATTTCCTATAGACCAGGTTGATTCAGGGGTCATACAAAATGAAGTATCATTAATTGGACAGAATGTCTGGTTATTATCAATAAAAATGAAGTGAAGGAGAAGTGATTTAGAGTTGTTGTAATACATGTTCTCTTGTCTGACACTATTCCCCTAGTAAAATTATTGTAAAGATGAGTTAAATTGATTTCACACGATTCATAGTTATTCTGGAGTGCTCCACACAATGGTTATTTTTTCAAAGCATCACACTCACAGATAAACCAAAATGGAGTTTTGTCACTTGCATTGTGTCCATTCTCTCAGAGTGGAAGTCCTTTTCCACATGTGTGCATTCAGTAGACAATATTCAACATTCGAGTATGCATATGTTTGTCTCTTTCTGGTGTCATGTGCATAGAGTCTGTCTTTGTGCATTTCTCATTTCTTGTTTTCCATCTCGGTGATAAGACTGCTGTCCACAGTCTCTGAAAATAGTTTGATTTCTTTGTTTCTCTTTTCCATTGTCCATTCATTTCTATTTGGAAAAGTCCTTCTAGCTGTTGTTGCAGTTTGTGAAGTTCTTTTTCTTCTGGAAGTCCCCTGGCTCCACTGGTTTTGCTGGCCTTCTTGTCCTTTCCGATGACCGGATCATCTTTCTCCAGGAGGGTACACATTTCAAACAAACATCTCAATACTTATACCTGAAACGAGATCAAAAAGAAGAGGTTTCCCCCCCTTTCCCCCACAAGAATCTTTTCACATTCAAAACCAAAGCTACAGAAATTGAATCACAGAACGCAATTCAATAATTTCTCATTAATTAAATTTAAATATTAATGTCATTAACACATTTCCCAAAAATGATAAAGAATCACCCCCCTTTTGATAGTAAACCTATTTTCTAAACTGTAATACTATCATAAAACTATTCCTACAATTCACATCAGCATCTGCTTGTGACTGAGCTACAGTCATGTTGTTCATGCAGTGCTGTGTCTGGCAAAGTGTGAATAGCTTCTTCCTTATTTCCTTTCAACACTTCCAACTGGGTTTCTAACTGCCTATCTTCTTAAGCAAATCACGATAACTCATCCTTCTTTTGTGTGAAAAGTGACACCGTCTTGCCTTGTCCCATACTTCCACAAGCAAAACAAACAACTTCCTGATCTTTCCTAACTTTCTCTAAACAATGCCTTGCTATGTGACCATCCTTTCCACATAAATAACAGACAAAGCTTTGATGAGGTCTCTCGTTGTCTTGACAATGTCTATCAATGTGACCAGCGTTTCCACATGCATAACAGAGAGTAACACCTTCTGAATTTACTCTTTCTAATCTCTTTGGTCTCTGATGGAAACCGTTAGATAATCTAGAACATTCTCACCTGCCGAATGCAGCAACTGGATGTCTAGATTCTGCAGCTTTCATTTGACTTCTTGCATTGAAATGCTGTGTCATTTTGGAAATGATTTGCTCGTATGGTGTATTTACATCTACATGCAGAGCAATGGCTTCCCGCATTTGTGGATTACTCTGTGCAATTAATGCAGACTTAAACATTACATTTTGTTTAGTTGCATTGGGCAAACCACTGTAACAGCTAAACATTTCCCACAACCTGGATGCAAATGCTAGAGGGTGTTCTCCAATTTCCATTGTCATCTCAGTTATCTTTCTCAAGTTAACCAAATTAGTCCCAGCAAGTCTAAGTACAGCTTCTCTCCTTGCACCTTTGTCTGCTCTTTTGTCACTAACTTCCTGTGAGAGAGCATTAGTTAGTGAGTGTGGTATGCAGATCATAAGAAGTCTACAAGCATCTTTGTCTGACACACTATAAACTTCCACTACCTTCTCCAGTTTTGACAAAAACTCTACTGGATCCATGTTATCAGGCTCAAAAGAACCCACTGCTGTAATAAGACTTTGAAAGTCCATAAAAGACAGTTGTCTAACAGCTTGGCCATTTTAATTTCTTTGATCAAGAACCCTCTCATTTCCAGTCTGTCTTGTTCGCACTGGTGCTATTGTGTATCTCACAGAATCATCTGAGGTATTATGTCGACTAATGGCTTCCTTGCAGTTCTTCTCCTCATATTCAGAATTGGATTGAACATTTACCAACTGTCTAGCTGTCCCTTCATACAAACATCTAAATGTTTCCATCTCTGTTTCAGACTTTGAAATTTATTTTCTCAATTTCACTATCTGTTCCTTCAAAATAATCTCTTCAGCCTCGCAATTTCTCAATGACATGACATAGAATTTAGCTTGACAATTTAGCAACTTGTTTTCAGTTTTAATTTCTTCTAATCTTTTCTTAGTTACCTTGTATGAGAGAAAAAGAGCTTGAAGTGCATTAGCAACTTTTCCCTCTTTGTTTTTAGGCATTTTGGGACAATTTTTGAATTGAGACATAGCCCACTCCTAGGGGTCATCTGCTTTCTCTATCCCTTCAAACATTCCCACTGAGCCGTGCTTAGCGATGTATTTAACTATCAACTCTGCCATTTTCACAATCTTATTAAATTGTGTTCAGCAATTCAATAGGCTTCTTTTCCTTCACTGACTGAACATTATCTAGTTACTTTAAGATACCTGTTAGTCTAATTATTCACAGCTCCTGTGCTTTGGCCGCAAATGAATTAAACAGCCACACTACGTTGGGCTTCTTATCCTTTCTACACTAAACTGTTAATAATGTAACACTGTCACAGTACGTCGGACAAAACCACACTACTTCGGGTTTTATGTTATATTTTTAAAACAGTTTACTTAGCCACAGTAGTCGGGCAAATCAACACAAAAACACCAGTTATGAAATAATTCTGTGACCACACTGCGTCGGGTCAATTCAGTTACTTTAGAATTTCATCAGAATTATCACAACTTCGCAGTCAGTTTCAATTACTTTAGAAACGTACAACTATGTTTCAGTTACTTTAGAAACAATAGGTCTAATACAACTCTGCTACCACGCTATGTCGGGTTGATTCAATTACTTTAGAATCTTAACAGAATTATAAGAGACCAACAACATGTTTCAGTTACTTTAGAAACTTTAAACTTAAGCACTTTGCTTCAGTTACTTTAGAAACAACGATTCCAATACAGCTCTGCCACCACACTACGTCGGGTTAATTCAATTCCGTTAGAATTTTAAACAGAATTGTACCGAATAGGCTTAAGAACTCCTCCTGCTAATACTGAATAAACTTATCATCTATCCTTACAATTTATTTTCTAGATTTTTTTTAAACGAAGGGTTTTCCCTGACAAATCCAGCAAAAAGAAAGACACCGCTTTTCTTACCTTTTTTCCTGCTTTTTGGAAACTCCTGCGCTGGGTGCCTCGCCAATGTAAGAAAAAGTGATGAGGACGATGAAGATCTCGATGGAGATGTTTATTGCAGCATAGCAGTGACTAAGTACATGTAGTACCTTGGGTTCAACAGAGTTAGACTGAATCCCGAGCCTCCTACGCTCAAATGTTTTATACTCCGTTATGTTCATCTTCCCGCTAGACATGTAAATGAAGTTTCATCTTAAATGTAAATTGCGAATAACAATGAAAGTGATAGCCTTCCGTACAAACATCTTTGGAAGTCTATCAGGTGGAAACAACCAAATGTTAAGGTGCAATTATATTCAAGTACCCTTTTGGTCAGCAGATGGTTCTTGACTGCCTGCTGCTGCTCCCACGCTATAAGTGACAGTTCAAGGGAGATAATATTACACATTATTGATAAGAATATTTCTATGGATAATTAAGCTCTTTGTAGGAGAATAGTTTAATTGGAGTGGAGTTTGGTCGAGGCAGACTATAATTTCTTACAAAGGCAAGGAGTGAATGAGATAGGAAAGATGGTTCAGTTCGGTGTTCGCGCACAGTCAAACGCGCCTCTGCATGTGCAAGCTTTATGTTTGTGCGGCTGTGATAGAAAACAGCACACAAGTAACGAATCTAGTTCCATTTCGCCTTTTCTTTCACTAGAATGTTTTAAAATCGCTTGCGTGTGTAAACACATACAATTGATAAACTTTCACTATTATGGTAAAATTTTGCAATGAGTCCGCGGATCACATGCGTGCCGAACCATGGGGCCTGGTCCGTACAGATCACAGATTAACTACGTCCGTTTAACACTAATATACCACGTATATATGTATAGTGGTGTGTGTGTACGCGATATATATATATATATATATATACACATACATACATACATACTGTATGTCATTATTATTCCTTCATAATTATTTAACTTAATAAAAATTTGTACATTTACATAGAATATTTAATCTAGTATTTTACGTTTAATGCACATTTTTCAAAAAATAAAAATGAGATTTTATATATTCTAAAAATGCGGGTCTTATTTCCCAATTAGTAGGTGACAATTGCTGTGACAATTGGTTTGGTTTTAATTGTTGTTGTTTTTGGCACAATAAGGGTCACACAGGTAACCTGCATCATCTAATGACCAACGTGCAGATCATCCGCAGTGGACCCCCTGCGCTGCAAATCGGCTCCTCTGCTGCACCTCAGCATCCCTTCACCTCCCATTTACCCAGAGGCGAGTTACAGATTTCAACCATTTCAACCAGTTGTAATGTTGGCGCACTTACTGATTTTGTTCTGTCATCACAGGAGCAGCTGCTGCGGCTGTGATGTCAAGTTCCAAAGGAACCACAGTGCTGAGACCAGCAGCCTGTCCGAGCTCCGCCACAGGGCAGCCTACAGTCCAGCACATTATCCACCAACCGATTCAGGTTAATATAGCTAATGCATCTTGGGAGTTCTATTGAACACAGATTCATTTACAAATCCTGATGCATTTCATACATATCTGTTTGTATTACAGTCTAGGCCTTTAGTCACTACCCCTACGGCAGTGCTGCCTACAGTAGTGGCTCCAGTGACTGCCACCAGACCTCAGTCTCCGGTTATCACCACAGGGGCTGCCCACTCTGGAGACATGTTACATGGGTAAGATGCATCTGCTTTAGAAAAATTATGACGGTTAATTACGATTCTACGATTGTGTGTTTTGACTGTGTCAGCGTCTATTTCGTGGATAAGCTACAACAGGTAAACGTGTCAGTTGTGTGGCCCCCAAACTAGTGCGGGATGAGACAGATTGTAATACGATTTCTCATTTTTAATCAGTCTATATTTTTACCTTTAGACTTTGCTATTTTTAGGTGATACTTAAACAAAACTTATCTAAACATTTGTAGCTCGCCTACCATCTTATAATCAGGATAAGGTTTTCATCATATAATCTCAAGTCTGATGTTTTAAATTGTCACTTTTATTATGAAATTTAAACAAATGTAATTAATTTTAATGTGGCAAGACAGACCTCTATATGCCTTAGTTCAAGCGGCAGCGCAGAGCACACATGAGCTTAACATCTCTTTCTCTTTACTAGTTATAGCAAGAAATAAATGTGAATGAACATAAGAAGATATGCTTGCAAAATTAGATGAACAAATTACTGAAAATCATTAGAACAACTTACTGTATCATCATGAACACACCTCGCAAGTGTAATGCAGTGTTTGTTTCAACCGTGGAAAGATGTCAGTAAGTCAGTTATACGTTTACGTAAGCCATTTATTGTCCATAATTTATTTATCAGCTAGAAATAACTCTAGAGAGGAACATTTTATGCACATTATTACATATTAATTATATTATTTAAGTAATTGGTTTTCATGACATTATTCAAACGTACATGGTACTACCTGTGCGGTCGTCGACGATAATGTTTTTTTTCCTTGTTGTTTTTTTTGACAGCGAGGAACGGATATCTTTGACAGCGATCATTTCTCTATTTACTACTAGATTTACGCGAATAAACATGTGATCTTCGAAACATCTAATGCCTGATGTAATCGATCAATTCAGTGTTTACAATCTGCCGCAGAAAGGGGCACCCCCCCATGGACCGAATAACCAGGCTTTTTGTAAACAAAATGCCACGTAGCATTTCATTTAGCCTACCTCAGACAGTCATCAGTGTCCGTAGCTCGTTAGTTCGCTAGAAGAGTGTTTTGTGAAAAATTTGACTATATACTCATTATATTGTACTTTACCTGTTAGTGATAAGAAGTTCATTTAAAAACTGCATTATATGCAATTTACACGTTTGCATACAAATTTTTAATTTGGGTGTTGAAAATTATAGTTCAAAATATTGTAATTAAATTTAAGTTTGGGCTCTGTTGTTAACTGTAACCTTATAGTAATGTAAAAGGGCTCACTTTAGTTTAGAGCATATGCCGAGGTAGATTTTTATCCATAAGAAAATTGTAATTATAACTGATTTTATTTAAAGAAAGAGCCATTTGTTCAGTAAACTACTGTTTAATAAAAAAAAAGAACAATTTTGTTTAGTTTTTCCCCCTGCTGTACCGAAATTGTACTGAACCATGACATCAAAACCGAGGTACGTACCGAACCATCCTGTTTGTGTACCGTTACACCCCTAATGTATGTTACATACATGATATGAAAGGAATGGTTTATCACAGCCACTGTTTAGTTGTTTATATTAGTCCAAAAAAAAACGAATTGGAGCAGAAAAATCATTATATCATTAAAGAGTTAATATAGAAACTGCCTTATGTGCAATGTAAATGTTTATATACAACTCAGTTTTATTTAAGTGTTATTAAATAAACTTTCAGTTTCTGTGTTTCAGTAAAAAAATAATTTCTGTGCATCTCTATAATTTATAGTAGTTGAATTGTAGAAAATATTAAACGGTCTGGTTTTGTTTTTTTGGATTCCAGACGCTCAGCGGTGACAATCCACCCACCCCAAGCGACCCTGAGTATCCAACGCCCTCCGCCCTCACGGGAAACGCCCACACGGATTACCCTGCCCTCCCACCCCGTCATTGCTGCTCAGAAAGCCCTTTCTCACTCTGTTGCACAGGTTGACATCATTCTGCCCCATCCTTTTGGAAATATACAAAAAAAAAACAGGAAGTAACACCTCTCGTTTGCTCTGTCATAGAAGCCCATTTTCAGCACTGTGACACATGTTGCTGCCGCAACAGTTGCTCCAATTCAGGGGACCAATACTGCACCATCACCCACTACAACAGGTGAGTGATAAATCTACTCTACACACCGGTGATTCAGAGGCATCCATGCAAATTGCATTGACTATTATGTTTACATACAGTGCACAGCATAAATGAGTACACCCCTTCTAAAACTTAACAAATTCAGCAATTACTCTTTACTTAGAAGACATGTTAGGGTTCTTTGGAGATGTAATGTTCCAACAAGCCTGCTTGATCAATTACCAAAGAAGAATGCCAAAATTATTCAGCAAAATAAGATTTTCTTATCAAAGTGATAAAATGTTGTGTTGCAAAAATGAGTATACCCTCCTGAAAGTTACTAAATAAAACTAAAAAAATGCTGGCAGCAGTGGAACCATTTGAGAGAGAACTGCCAGGTGACTTATTTCTTAGCATAAAAGAGGACAATGGTACAAGAGGAAAACCAAATTATTGTTTTAAGTGTGAAAATATAGCAGAAGTAGCACCAACATTCAAAAACAATGGACTTGTGATAAGGCTCCTGAAATAATCAGGCCTTCACTTTAAGTTTTCATTTAGTGATGAGTGAATTTTTGCAAGAAAAAGAGCAGGAGAAACACTGAAAGTGTCTCAAGAGCCGGCAAAAGCTGTGAAAAGAATGACACTTTATCTCACAGAGTATGACGCAGCCTGCAGAAGTGACATGCATGGTTGTTGTCACCACTTGAATTACCGACTGTAGCCAAAGCACAATAAACTCATTTAACCTCTTCCAGGGCCCATATTTACAAAATAGAGATTTCTGGGAATCCATACTCTGGTCTCAAGAGCCAAAGTCAATCATTTTGGATCCAAAAGCATCCTAAATGTTCTGGTGTTGCTAGAGGAGGTGTACAGTGAGAAGTGCTTGGTACCCACAGTAACGTTCAGTGGTAGTAAAGCTCTTCTACAGGGATGTATGAGTGCTGAAGGTGTGAAGGAGTTGTACTTTATCAATGCTGGCATCAATTCACACACCACTGTGTGATGTAATACAAAAACCTGAAACTGAAGATGCTACCCTCCCCTCATTCCCTGCATTATTGGGCATTTTTTCAGCATGACAATGAATATATTCATTCTCCCAAGGTGAAAATCCTTCAGTGGACACGTATTTCACGCAGTCTTAACACTCTTGAGCAGCTGTGAGAAATTCTGTAGAGACGAGCTGAGCAAAACACCCCATTAAAGACCAGAGCATTCAAGGAGGTCATCCTCCAGGAGTTAAACAACACAGATGTGAAAATTTGTCATGAACTTGTACACTCAATGCCAAGAAGGGTCAGAGCAGTATACTTTTAAGTTCTGGAGGACATACTAAGTACTAGAATATTATACATTTTCTGAATTAAATCTAGGGTGTACTCATTTCTGCAATCCTTCATTTAAACAAAATTGGCTAATTTACTTATCTTACAGAAAATATTGGCATATATTTTGTTGTTTTTATTAAGTATATGTTTAATATGTTTCAATTTTGCCATCTTTCCATAAATTATATTAGTGATCATTAAGAAAACACATATTTTATATTTATTCAGAGGGGGTGTAATCATTTACGCTGTGCACTGTAAGTATAGATACAAAGACCTGCTATGTCATTTAAACACATTTTAAAAGGAGCCACCCCCACACTCAATATCCAATAGCAGACACTGGTCACTAGACTGTGGCCCCTCCCACGCTTCTCATGCCAGCAGCAGTGCCACATCCACCCATCACTGTGGGAAGTAACTTAGCTATCTGATCTGGAATTGTTGTAGTTCTAGTAGAACAGAAGTATATAGGTTGTTGTTAATTGTAGAGGTATTGTCGATACTGTAAATATATGCAAGTAAGCTAGAGATATTCATACTTATTAGTCAGTTAGTTAAACCTTTGTGAAATTCAGTGTAGTATACAAAAGAGTACACCATTTTACCCTTTTTTGATCAGTTTAAGAATTTATAGTAACAGTTTGAGCAGATTATTATTAGCTTGTTACTAACATTTTGCACCCAGCATAGTATTTATTGATTTAAACTATGGAATTTTAAGGGTGAAATGCGATCAATAATATTTCCTAAGGGTAGAATCCGAGACTGTGTAAGGCAGAGACAGTCCAATCATACACAAATCGCAATATCACGTGGTCAATCGGCTGTTTGTTTACTCTTGATTACATAAACTACCGTGCTAAATTTTACAGTCAGAATTAAAAGATTAATACTTTAATTCAGCAAAGAAAAATCCTGTATTACAGTTTCCACAAAAATATTACGCAGTATTTCAACATTTATAATAACTTATTTATATTAAGCTTCACATATCTTTATTGGAAAGGGTTTAAACAATATTTTTCATGTTTCATGAACCATAAACAATTTTTGCACATGCAACTGTGGAACAGTCCTTAAGACACTTATGCCGGGAACACACTACACAATGTTCAAAGTTGTCAGATCACTATTCTCATTTTATTCTTGGTTTGAAATATATTATTAAATTGTGATTTACATAGATTTCATTCTTTCTGCATTCAAACAAATAGGAGCTGTACTTGCATGGCTGGAAGTAGCTGCCTGGAGTCATAACGTCTGTAATGGCAGCTTGAACAGACTTGCCCTAAAATTACTTTAGTTGAATGCAGGAAACATTGTGCATGTATTCATTTAACAGTCTGACTATTTCGATGCCACAGCTTTCACACTGGGAATGCACCTATGATGCCTTCACATAGTTGCAACAGAGCTGTTGTTTACATTGTTTTACAAGCAGATTTTCCAGGAAGATTTTGCTTGTAAAATGGTGAAAGCTTTAACTGATGGAATGAACTGTCGATTTTTCCCCGTCTGTTTTAGCTAAAGTGGTCCCGCAGCCCATCACACACACGTCGCCACGTATCCAGTCTGAATACACTGGAGACAGGGGCAACCTCATCCCTATCTCTGGTCACCGCTCTTCTCCCAACCCCATCACCATGGAGAACCGCACTGACAACAGGTATAAATCCTGTCTATTCAAAATGTTAAAGGACATAAGCTTTTTTACATTTAAAATGTGTTTTTGGCAGCAAACTGGCTATTTTCACATCAGGTTTAGGGTTCAATTAGGACTAGCATATGTTGGTTTGCCCTGCTTTTAATGGGATGTTTTATGGCTCTCCACAGACAATCTGTTCCAGTGCAGTTTCAGTACTTCCTGCCCACCTACCCATCAGCACCGTACCCGCTGACCCACACGTACACCCCCATCACCAGCTCTGTGTCATCCATACGCCCTTATTCAGGTACCATGGTGCTTAATCAAAATAGATAAAGAGAAATGATTTTCTTTCACTACAAACTTGATTGATATTGGTGGGTATTAAAAATGTTGGCTTTAGATTATCCATATTTGTTTGTCATGTGGACACAGTAACTGCTCAGGCGCCCAGTGCAGCCATGACCGCCCAAGCCGGTGTAGGAGTCGCGTCTGCAGTTCATCTGAACTCTATGCAGCTGATGACGGTGGACCGCATCACCCAGATCAACACTCAGAACATCCAACCGACTGCCATGGCGGCGCAGGGCATCCAACCAACACCCATCCCATCCCAGGGCCTTCATACGTCTGCCCAGATCACAGCCCCGAGCATTCAGCCTACACCAGTCAACCAACAACAGCCTCCAACAGAGTCTAAAGCTTCAGGTGAGGCACCTCAGATCAGCTCTGAATCCTGAGATCCACCTTCAGTTACCACATGTGTTCATACCAAGCATCATTTCTTAAAGTTAAAAAAATAGTAGAGATGAGTGTTTCCGGGTTTTTTTTTTCTTTTCAGTTGTTCTGGCCGATGGTTCCACACTAGTGGCTAACTCTATTAGCAATGCATTCAACAACAGTCAGCCTGCCACCACTGTGGCCCAGACGCACAATCAGAGTGCCAACGCTGGAACCCCCTCACTTGTGACGTCCCCTCGACCCAGCATTTTGCGCAAGAAACCTGCCAATGAGGGGTGAGCATTTATAAACTCACTATTGTCGTGTTCTCTGTAATATTGTTCAAGTGTAAATCTCACTAGATATCCACGTCATATTTACCAGCAAAAAATACGAGCGAGTCCTGCATCAATTTATATATTTAAAAGTATTTCCTGTGTGCATAGTTTAAATTCACATTGTAGAAAACAAAAAGGAATCCAGAACCATGTCATATTTCACCCCAGAATTACCAACAAAAAATAAGAAATTCCATTTTGGAAATGAAGAAAATCAATTTAGGAGTACTACAGTTTTGTTTGCATTGTCAAAGTATTTACCTCCCAAATTGTATCTTCTTATTCAAGAAAACATTTTCATTACTCTAATGCAGTAATGAAAATCATCTTGTCCAGAAACAATGATTTAAAAATAAATTAATGACTACTACCATTATTCTTCCTTTACTGCCTAACAATTTGAACAAATGTTTTTCATTACGTTACTTAATTTGGTTGCTAATTAGCTAATCATCATCAAAACGGGCTATATTACAAAACATTTCACAAAATTTTGGTACTAAAAGGTGTTGGGTGTTAGATTCTTTACTTGGAATATAATTTAATTTATATAATTCATAAAGAATTGTATAAATATATGACCAACACTTTTCTAATATGAGAATCAGTTTTTATGTTGGTATTGTTTATATATTGTAGTGTTTATTAATGGTTTGAATTAGATTTTTTAATTTTGTTAATTTTCATTTTAATTTGAGTGCTTTTGTCATCTATACTAATTTTTTTTTATTAGTTTGTATTGTTTTTATTTCACATTTAAATTAGTTGCCAAATTATTGTATTTTATTTTATTTCAGCTTTATTTGAGTTACTAAAAACTATTTTTAATAGTTTTCGGTTTAAGTAACAAATACAACACTGATGAAAATCTACCGTAAATCGTTTCTATGTCATTCTAGTATGCTTTTAGTTTAGTGATTTAAAATTATTTTGGAAAAAATGTATTGATGTTCTCAGAAGTGTCATTAATCTGTCTCTGTTGATTTATTAAAGTGCTGCTGTTAGGAAGAACCTGATCCCAGGTCAGCTCAGTGACTCCACAACCCCCAGAATCGATGGACCCATCAGGAGTGCATCAGGATCACCTCGTCCTGCAGGGTATGAAGTATTCAAATTGATCTTACAAGATCTCTTGTCTTATTTAATACATTTGTCCTTATCATTGTAGTATTACTTGGTGTTCAATTGCAGCTTCGTTTTATAAACACTAAATCTTCAAACTCTTTTGCAGAGTGAAGCCCAAACCTGACATCCACATGAGTCTCGCTCCATCAGTAATTGCAGCAATAGAGGCTATTCCTAGCCATGGAACTGAACAGCAACCTCAACATGTGGGACCACCTCCCTCCCAGCTGGCTTCTCAACCTCTCCCCTCCCTCCTGACATCAGCAACACCCCCCTCTCAACCCACTCCTGCTCTTTCAGCCATACCTGTTGCCATGGCAGTCACCCCGCCAATCCCCTCCATGGCCAATGTAGTGGCCCCGCCCACTCAGCCAGCAGCCAGCACTAATTCAGCATGTGCCATCAGCTCCACCCTCCCAGAGATGAATATTAAGCATGAGGCGGAGCCTATGGATAGTACAAAACCAGGTGGGATCTTTATGCAAACAAGATTTTACACTAATAGTCAATCTATAAATCAGCCTGAAAATTAATCCTGTTGTATTTGACATGGCGATAAATTAATTTAACCAATATTTTACATATTTAAAACAATGAAAAGATGACGTAGAATGATGTTATACTTCAGAGAAACACATATCAGAAGGCAGAAACATCAGTCTGCTCATACTTTACCTGATGAAGCAGTTTCTTTCCCTCAGTGGCATCAGGGCCAAACAGTGGTGCACAGATGTTGGCAGTCCCTGCCACAGACATCACCCCTGGAGCCTCACCCAGAAAGAAGCCCCGCAAGCAGCAGCACGTCATCTCCACTGAGGAGAGCGAGATGATGGAGACCAACAGCACAGATGAGGAGAAGTTCCCACCCCTCAGCCAACGTGCAGAGAAACGCAAGTCCCCTCCTAAAGAATACATTGGTAAGCTTTATTACTATGAAGCTGTTTCTTCAAGGTTTTTAGAAGATCCAGAAAGGTCCTTGAACGTGTGGTTTGATAATCTGAGAGTTTTCACTTTGTAGGACAATGGTGTTGTCATTATTATTTTTTTATTAGAATAGAATTTTAGAATATTATAGAATTTTATTATTAATGTAGTAGAAATCAGCACAAATTAAATTAAATAAAAATACTTCTACGATATTTCAAATGTTACTTTAGAAGTGTACTTTTATCATTTAAATCATTTAAATAATACAATTAAATATTATTGAATAATTTAAATCTTTTTTTCAAAACCTTACAGTAATAAGAATGAGGTTGTTGCTTTTCAGAACTGCTAGTTGGAGGAAGGTTATTTGCCATAAAAAATAGTGTCACAATGCGGGGAAAAAAATTATTTGTTGGACAATTTTTTTTTTTTTTAATTAAAATCAGCAAATTAAAAACCAGTACAACAAACACTACAATGATACTTACTAACAAGTCTTTGATTGTTGTTTCTCCTATGTCTGAAAAAAAAAGTTTCACTTCTTTTCTTTGTGGAACATCTTAAGGCTCCTTACCGCCTTCTACCTGTGAGAGTCCACTAACCTTTGCTCTAAATAGTACATTATGAAATGACAACAGTGACAGTGTTGTAACATAATTGAACAGAGGCCAAACTTAATCAAGTTGCTGGAATAAGATAAACAACATAGAGATAAAGATCAGAATTATCCTTCCAACCAGTTTGTAAGCTGTCCTGGAAATGACTAGCAACTGCAGTTGCTCTGATGACATCTATATATTTTTGACTTATCACAAGTTATGTAATATGATTTGATATTGAAGTTTATTTAAGAAACCCAGTTTCATTACTAAGACAGTGTAGCCTCTAATGCCTATATTAAGTGTATCTGTTTCTTCATCTGTTTGCAGATGAAGAGGGAGTTCGGTATGTTCCTACCCGAGTTCGTCCTCCGATCACTCTACTGCGCCACTACCGAAACCCCTGGAAGGCGGCATACCACCACTTTCAGAGATACAGTGACATCCGTGTCAAGGGTTTGTCTAGGCTCATCCCATAATATCTTCTTGTCCATTTTGCATGAATACAATTATATAGTCTGTCATCATTCATTAATACCAGCTTGTGTTATCCAATCAGAGGACAAGAAGGGCAGCCTGCAGGATGTGGCCAATCAGAAAGGGGTGGTGTGCAGAGCCCAGGGCTGGAAAATTCACCTCTGCGCAGCTCAGCTCATGCAGCTGGTGGGACTTTCTCTTTAATTCATTACCAGACCGTGGTTATGTCAAGCTTATGTCAGAATGAGTGTGTTTTGTCACCTGTCTGCAGACGAATCTGGAACGTGATGTTTACAGTCGTCTGACGACTCTCCAGGAAGGCCTCGTTCCGAAGAAGAAGGCCGGAGCCAGTGATGATCTTCACCGTATACATGAACTCGTACAGGTAAAAGCCACTGATCACTTTTACCCACACATGTTCACATTCATACAGGTTATCATGTGTTTTATTTCATTGTTTTCAATAAGTGTTTACATTTAGATTACCTTTGCCGTCATTGCAACGCTCACTTAAATTAATCTTTAAAACACCAATAAATTATTTAATTAAATTGTTTAATAATAATGATTTAATGTAATAACCTTGTTAAATGTAGTCTTTAACAGATCTCAAAATAAATATCCATTTTTCATACTATACATTATAATGTTGTGATGCCTTTTCATTCTAGCTTTCTAAATGATTTTTAACATTTATTTAGACAAATAGTGTCCTAATTTTAATAGCAGCCTTTAGGGGAATTTTCAGCTTTGGTGTAGCAGAATTTTATTGTATGTGCATCCTTACATATATAAAATTAAAAAAAAATATATATATAATATATATAAAATGGGTCTTGAGACTCCTGTTTCTGTACTGATTAGTTGAGTATTTAGGCAGCCTAATGTATTTAGATATTATTTGTACTGTACGTACACTGCCACAAAGGTTTGAGGTCAAAACATGTTTTTGAAAGAAGTATCTTATGCTCAAATCTATTTGATCAAAAATAGTAAAACAGTAATATTGTGAAATAATTTTACTATTTTGAACAAGTCTTCTCACTGTTGAAACCCGTTGGTGATGTTACCTGAAGTCATGATACATTTTATTCAAGATTCTTTGCTGAATAGAAAGATCAAAACAACTTCTTTTATTTGATATAAGAATCAATTTTTTGATCAGTTTAATGTTCTTGCTGAATAAAAGTATTTTCTTTGGGGGAAGAAAAACCTTCTTACTGACACCAAAATTTGAAATGGTATTTACACAATTGGTAGTAATTATAATTTAAATTATGCATTTAGCAAGCGACTTAACAGTGCATTCAGGCTATACATTTTTTACCAGTATGTGTGTTCCCTGGGAACTGAACCCATGACCTTTTGCACTGCTAACGCAATGCTCTACCACTGAGCCACAGGACACTAAACACTTAATTATAATACTGTTTCGTTGTATAGGGGAACATGCAGCGCTGCAAGCTGGTGATGGACCAGATCACAGAAGCCCGTGACTCCATGCTGAAGGTGCTGGATCACAAGGAGCGTGTCATGAAGCTACTCAACAAAAACAGCAGCACAAAGAAGCTCAATAAGCTGAAGCGTAAGGACAGAGCGTGAGACAAACTGACCAGATATGGGACAGAGTTCAGCACGACCACAGACCCCTCCTGCACCACGGCCCCTAGCATGCAGGCACACTGCCCTGCCTCACTCGATCTCTACCAGAAGACAGTCCTGATCTGATGGAAGGATGTCTTCATCTGGCAAGCCCTTCCTTTCCCAGAAACTGTAGGGAACAACAATGTTCAATTAACCTCAACATGCATATTTAACTGTATCTTCACTGAAATACGAATGTCTAAATGTTTCGTTTCAATCAAGACGTTTTAACTCGGTCACAAATAGGTTACTTTAGAGAAGTTGTTGGATGTTGAAGATTCCATTTTATTCAAAGTTATACGTAATCATCCATGGGTGAACCACAGATATCATTAAAACAATGCTGTACATCTTCAAGTCAATAGATTATATTCACCACTTTTTCATTTGGGTGCCTTGAATGATTACCTGGTATTGACAGTCTGTACTGTATCAAACACCAAAAGGCAGTATTATGTATTGGTCGTTCTTGGAACAGAAAGGTTTCCATTTTGTATTGTTGTGTTCAAAACAATAAGAATTGAGAAGCCGTAACAACACCATCTTCTCTGTCCTAGGTGAACAAAGACTGAAGTATTTTGCCACATGTATTGTGGGAAATGTTAAAGGTGCTTTGGTGAAATGGAGTATTGTGCCTTTCCGTGTGCCTCATATGACATGGGTTTTGTGTGGTGGAAGCAGTTCCTCTGGTTTAATGGAGTCTGAATGTCTGCATCATTTTACGTTCTCACGTCACTGCCTGTTGATTTGTGAGGAAAGTTTCATGTATCAGCAGTCTTGCAAGCGCTGCTCCAGCTCCGGGGAGGGTCGGGGGGGGATTTCATTCAAGCATTAAAGGTGGTGAAAATCATGTTCAGATATGACTTGTCAATCAGAATTTAGAGGAGAGATTTGATTGTGCATTTGCACACAGTTTTGTATCCAAGTTAAACCTAAGTATATAAAAAATAAGCCCTCTTCCATTTTTTTTCTTCGTAAATGAACAATATTATGTTTATTCGTCCAGTTAAGCACTGTCATTTGTGGCAAAGATAAAGCTTTGTATACTGTTTGATCACTCAGTTTCATTTTGAATGACATTTCATGTTGCACTCCGCTGCTGAAGTAAAGATACTTTGTACATGAATCTGGATGTTTGTTTGTTTTTCTACAAAGCCTAATTTAATCCAAGGTTGATATTGGTGATATTCCTTCCCATAAAAGCAGCACAATCCTGGTTTTACCACTGCATTTAAACTATACCATTTTTTAAGATAATAATAATAGTTTTATTCAAGCACACATTAAATTGATCAAAAGAACAGTAAAAATATGGGGGGGAAATTAAGCAGCCAAACGGTTTTCAACATTGATAAAATTACGGTTTTTTTCACATCGAATTAGTATACTTAACAATATATTAATCTAAATTATATAAACGGAGGACAGTTATTTTAAACTCTAATAATATTTAGTGATATTACTGTTTATACTGCTTTTTTTTTCAAATACAGGTGCATGAATTGTGAGCCAAAATCATCACAATTTAAAGAACCAAAGACTTAAACTACTTCAGTCTGTGTGCATTGAATTTATTTAATACACAAGTTTCACAATTTGAGTTGAATTACTGAAATAAATTAACTTTTCCACGGCATTCTAATTTATTGAGATGCACCTGTAAATGCAGACTTTGTGAGAATAAGAGACTTCGAAATATTAAACAGACTTAGCTGGCTTGAGCAATAAAGTTTCTTGAGGTTTACTCTGGAAATCATTTTTATTAGTTTATTATTTACTGAATGGCCAAAAGATTCAGTAAGAGAAGTATGCATTGGTCAAAAATCCAGAAAACATACTAATCCCAAACTGGTATTTTTGAGTGATAGTCTAGCATAGTTTAAAGAAGTGTTACTTAATTCCTTGAAACAAGCAGGTATTTAGGTTTAGGGATTTTTTTATTTTTTCAACTAAAAATAAGGTGCATTTTATAGTGTTTTTTTCCCCCTCTCTGGCAGTACAGCCACTTTTTATTTGGATAATAAACCAATGTCCAAATCAAGATCCTTAGGGCAGGGTGTCAAACTCAATTCCTGGAGGGCCGGAGCCCTGCAGAGTTTAGATTCATCCCTAATTAAACACACCTGATCCAACTAATCAGGTCCTTCAGACTTATTTGAAAACTACATGGTATGTGTGTTGGAACAGGGTTGGAATAATGCTGCGTTCAAGTCCTCCTGGGACGTTCGTACTTACGAGTTAACAAATCGTAATTACGACATCAGGTGCGTTTAAGTCAGTTTAGTAGGTACAAGATGGCGGTGTACTTTCTTTTAATAAATTACAAGAAAATACAACAGGGTCTGTTAATTCTGCTTATAGAAAATGAAGAGCAAATAATTCGCATCAGGTGTGTTTTGCGTTTTTAGTATTTTTAAAAAGTAATTTATGAAGCCACTTTAATCTGTATCACATAAAAACTTCATCAAAACTATCAATTTAAACAAAAATTTACCGTCAACTACAGACGTTGCATCCATCGATTCCGGCATGTTTCTCATTGACACGCCCCCAACTCGGAAACTCAGGGCTTAAAGAAAATTTTGAGTTTCCCACTCGTAATAACGACTTTGTGGTGGCGTTCATGTGCGTTCAACTCGTAAATACGATCTATCCGACATGACTTGAACGCACCATAAGGCCCTGTCCACACAAACTAGGTTATTTTTTAAACCGCAGCTTTTTCTACGCGGTTAGGCCGTTCGTCCACACGCAAACGCAGCACCAGTTCACTGAAACCGAACATTTTTGAAAACGCCTGCCAGGGTGAAGATTTTCAAAAACTCCGGTTGCAGTGTTATCGTGGACAGCGAAACCGGAATTTTTGGCTTGTGACTTCGGCGCCAGCGCTGTTATCTCCGCCTACTGGAGACTTTTTCAGGCTTCTGATTGGCCAACATGGCTTTACGGTTGAGATTATATCGCCACCTCTTGGTTTGGCATGTTCTTGACAGTGCTTCATAGCATGCGTTTGCGTTTTCATGTGGACGGAGATTAAAAAAAAAAACAGGAGGAAAAACTCAGTTTATAAAAATACGTGTGGACATGGCCTAAAAACTCTGCAGGGCTTCGGGCCTTCAGGAATTGAGTTTGACACCCATGTCTGAATAGAAAGGATTTAGATAAGTAATGTTTATCGGTTTGTAGGGTGTGACTAATGTTTGGAGTTTCTATGCTCTTAAATAATTGATCCCTCCTTTCTTGAGTAATCTATTGTTCTCCAGCAGCTGGTTTGGTTTCAGTCTTATCTCCATGGAGACTAATAACACAGAACTTAACACTTTCCATCCTTATTCCTCAAACACACTAATTAATTGTGCTTATCTGAGTGGCGGCTGTAATACTTAAAGCCTTTTTTTTAATGCGGATCCCTTCATGTTTTTAGGGGCTACATAAAGTCTGAATATACATCAACCTCCAGGAAATAAAGATGCTTTGGTGTTGACCTTAACTGTGTACTTTGAAACTTGCTGGCTGCTTCTAAATGTTTTCATAATCAGTGCGTCAGTCATTTATGAAAACCACTGCTTATATGACACCCAAGCAATTCCAGTATCTGTACACTGAGACTATGCAAATGAATGTAGGCCTATCCTCTAGAATCTCACAGTTTTACTGCTTAACAGCCGCTCTGACTCAAATAATAAAGCTGTCCTGCGGTATCATCTTCCTCTTACATGAAAAGTCCAAAAGGCACATGTTGAGCGTAGTTAATGGGTAGGGGATTTTTTTGAGAAGGTGCACAGCATTTCAGATTTCATGTGTCAAATGTCTCAAGCCACTAAGACGCTCTTGATTTTGAAGTACTTGTCTAACTCATGATATGTTCCTGACTTTGTTGCAATTCAGCTCATTGGAAACTTCCAATGAGTCAAGCGCTAGGACTGCTAACAGCCCTCTGTGGTTGATGGTGATAATCAGCCCATGATGGTGCAAAGTCTAGGGGCCATAAAGAGATGAACATAGGGACATTTCCTTGTTGCTGTCACACAAGCGAATGGAAAAATTAAGTTTGGACACGAATGTTTTTAATTCCTTCTTGGAATTAGTCAGTGAAATTTAGTGAAAAGTTTCATAAAAGGCATAGTTTTCAACTGTACACGCTTCAATGAGAGTTACATTTCCAACTGGTTAATATATTTATTTGCTTGTCTTGTGGGGGTTTTAATGTCAATTAGATGCCAGTGGTACAAAACGGACTGTTCAAATGGTGATGTTAAAAAAGGTGTGTATTCATTTATTTACTTCTTATTTGCTTTCTTGCCCTAAGCAATATGTTATTGTTCTGAAATTGGGATATTTGAGCTGGTTGTGTATAGTGTTTGGTTTTAAAATGTAGTTAATGTGAATCTGAATAGGGGGATCACTTCTGGATTGACTCCAGTATTGGGGTCCCTATTGGAGGGTATGTGAAGGTCTCAGCCATTGGACAGTGTTGCCTGATTGATGATGAAGGGAAGGTAAAAGCCATGACTCGTGATGACTTGTACAGTAGGAGAGACCGGTGCTAACTGTCACAAGGGCTTTTATTTGTAAGGTTTTGAGTCTAAGTTCTAGTTACACAAAATGAGTTTTCTCTAGCTACATGCAGTAGCTCAGACAACGAAGAGACACACCCACCAAACCATTGTACATTTTTTATTTTGAGAATTCTGTCCTTCAACCTCACTTACACTCCACGTGCTTTGGTAGCCTGATTTGCTTGCCCCTTTTTAGCCGCTATTCACACATATGTGTTTCGTTTTTCGGTTTAGTCTTATAATTGTACTATTTTTTTTACTAGCTGATTTATTTACTTTAAAGATGATGCTAAATGTGCTATAAATAACAATACAAAATATAATAAAACTAATGATCAATGAGTTATAATGTAAAGATTATATATTACAGAAAAGCCCACCATAGGCTGTTTAAGACCATATAGTTTTTTTGCCACAGGCGTTACGATAGTTGTTAACAGGAAAATAATTAAAAAATTATATACCCTTACAATAATATAGCGATAGGGATATTTTAACACTAAGTGCACATAGCAGTATTTTAAATGGCTATTTACAATAGGCAGGATAGCGATAGATAGGATTTCTGCTGTTTATACTACTTATTGAAAATAGTGGTAATTATCTGCACCTCAGTTTTATAGTACATTATAAAACAGTATGCCGTAATAACGTATTGAGTGTAAATTATAATTTAATTATGAAATGGATGCCACCTTATTGGTACAATAAAGACCTCCCTACACCTACCCTAACCCTACCCCATACTTTATTTTCAACTTTTTGATTATTTCCTCAATTTTTATTGAAAATAAATGCCTTTAAGATATGATACGAGATTTGAAAAGGGAGGGAAAAAAAATTCGGCAAAAGGCGGGATCGAACCCGAGTCGATCGAGCGTCAAAAACACTACAGCGCTTTATCACCTACCTCCACTGACGATTGTGTGCCGTCTTTTATTTTCTTACATTAAACATACGATTGCGACAATATATGGTTTATTTGTGTTTGTCAAGTCATCTCCAGGTAATAAAGTATATGAACAATGCAGTGTTAACTGACATAGCATTTATTACAGTATAGAAACTATTCTGCCTTATGTGATTTAAAAAAAAAGTGTTTGTAGTATATAAAAAAAATCATTATTATTGGTTATTGTCCAGCAGTTATCTGATTTCTAAGTCAATTAAAAGCTAGAAATTAGAGAACAATTAAAGTTGCCTATACACTAGTCAAAAGTTTTTGAACAGTAAGATTTTTTATGTTTTTTAAAGAAGTCTCTTCTGTTCACCAAGCCTGCATTTATTTGATCCAAAGTACAGCAAAACAGTAACATTTTGAAATATTTTTACTAGGCTATTTAAAATAACTATTTTCTATTTGAATATATTTTAAAATGTAATTTATTGTGATTTCAAAGCTAAATTTTTAGCATCATTACTCAGCTTCAGTGTCACACGATCCTTCCGAAATCATTTGATTTGCTGCTCAAGGAAACATTATTATTTTTATTATGTTGAAAACAGCTGAGTAGAATTTTTTCAGGTTTCTTTGATGAATAGAAAGTTCAGAAGAACCTGAAATAGAAATCTTTTGTAACATTGATATGTCCTTTATCATCAACTTTTGATCAATTTAAAGCATCCTTGCTAAATAAAAGTGTTTATTTCTATAATTTCTGTTCTTTTCTCAATTTTTATTTTCTAGCTTTTGCATGTAATCGTGTATAATGTTACAAAGCTTTTTATTTAACAAAATACGATCTTGGATCCGTTATTCACACCGATCCAGAACAAATTTAGCAATTTTTATATTGTTATTTAATAATAATAATAATAATTAAAAAAGTTTCTTGAGCAGCAAATCATCATATAATGATTTCTGAAGGATCATGACACTGAAGACTGGAGGAATGATGCTGAAAATTCAGCTTTGATCACAGCTATCAATTACATTTTAACAGATATTCAAATAGAAAGCAGTTATTTTAAATAGTAAAAATATTTCACACTATTACTGATTTGCCTGTCACTTGACTTCAAATAAATGCAGGCTTGGTGAGCAGAATAGACTTCTTTATAAAACATTAAAAATGTTACTGTTCAAAAACTGTTGACGGGTAGGTTATATAGATTACAGAAATGTTATAGTGTAAGTTTATATATATATAATATAATTATATATATATATATAATTATATCTATATATATATATAAAACATTTTCTGTACCCCTCACTTCTGAAATGATGGCTACGCCCCTGACCATACCTATCACACGTTTGTGGGTGGAGCTAGTGTAAATAGCCACTCCATACAAATATTCAGTGGAGTAAAAATGTGACAACTAGCCATGCTGCCCCTAATGATTACAGTAATGGAAATTACATCACCAAACACATTCTATCTGCTATATCTATATTATCTAGTGTTTTAATGACTCCCACGTGTTGGATGGAATCTCAGTATTGTGATGGTTCCCAGGAGCACGCTATCCCAGAGGGGAGAATGACCCACTATGCTTAAGCCTATGACACCCCACCTCAGGGAGGGTCGTGGATGACGGATCCGACTGGGGGAACTCAGCTGAAAGCGGTGACTCAGAAAACCTGTCTGATGGCCACAGATAAGAGCATTATATATGTAAGTTACTTTATTATGTCATAACAAAAAATCAGCCTCTGTAATCATCAAATTAAATATGTTTTTCCTGATTCGTATTGAGTTGTATTAAAAATGATGTAATAAAAGTGAAGTATGGTAAAACTCGTACAGATTAAAAAAACAAATTGGTTAACATCAAGTATATGGTGAAAAACTGCCTAATCTAATGGGGGTTCAGGTAATTTTACAGAATACGGTTAAATGTACCTGTTTTGGAAGTGAAAAAAGTACACTAGTCTTATAATTTACAGTGTGAAACACCTATTCTCCCAGACTCCTTTGTGTGTGAAGCTCACATTTCAATATACACATTTAAATACAAAAATGTTTAACGGTCAATTTAATTTTGATCGGTAATAATTTAAAATGTGTTACATATTTTTTTAGAGAGTTGAAAGTTGTGGCAACCACAGCTGTTTTTTGTTTTTTTTTACTCTATAACTTATGGCTGTGTGATGTGTATTAGTTGTACTTGAGATATATATAATATATATATATTATATATATATATATACTATAATATATATATATATATTATATATATATCTATATGTACTATAGAACAGTGGGGCAAAAAGTCTGAGGACCAATAGGGAAAATCTTCGATTTGAATTTATTTAACTTTAGTCCAGGTGATATGTGAAAATAATGTTCACTTTTTCATAAAAGCATGAAACTTGGTACACTTGTACAGCTTGCGGCCCTGAACATTTTCATAAATGGAGCCATCGCAAAAACACCTTGTGGTTGCCATGACGACCATTTTACTTTCCGCCATTACCAAATTATGTATTTTATATCTCCTGAACCAAACATGATAACGCATACGATATGATGTCTACCTCTATGTTTTGATGGTCAAGGATTACAATGATACCATATACAAAAACATAAACTGTTCAGGTCAAGAGTTAATGGTGAAATCAGCAATGTGAGAAGGAAATCACAGTATCTGAGCATCACAGTATCACAGCATTTACAAAAGTCCATATTATGGCTATTATTTTTTTCTTTCTTTGATAATTAACTAATATTTTATTCAATAATACATTAAAAGATTGTTTTCAAGAATACTATCATATATTTCAGAGATATAAAAATCATCTCTGGTAAGTATATTTTTCCTTACCTCTCAGGCAGAGTCAGGTAGGCGGTAGTGTGTTTCCAATACATTCTTGTTCTCTCTCAACAACGCTCTAACATCACATGCAGATGGCAACGCAATCAGGTGAACAGTTAATGGTTAATTCAGTGACTTTATGAGAAGGATTACAATGAATTATCAGAAGATGCAGAATGACATTTCAAACATATTTCATGTAAACTTAATTTACAATCACTCTCTGGGGCCAGAGTTGTCTATTATGTTGTCCACAAGGGGGAAGCCAGAGTCGTGCATGCGGGCGGGTACATGCAGGTGAATCGCTAATATTTGATGTAACGGGTGGAATAATATTTATGTGTAGGGTGTGGTGCGGGTGCAGGCTGTGACAAGCACGGGGCGGGTTGTGGGTCCAATAACCAAGACTATTTCGACTCGGTCCAGTACACGCTTCTGAGCAATGTAGCCAATCGCGCTGCCACTAATTGACAGCTGTGGTGATTATATTAAAGGGAGCACTCTTTGCTTGCTTTCTGTATTTAATCTATTCACAATTTGAATACAAGTTTTAATAAATGAGTTTTGTCTACCTCACATAGGAGATTTAATGCAGGTGCGGTTCGGGTTCCACTTTTGATGTCAATTGGGTTGGGTATGGGATTAAATTATTGTTGCTGTCAGATAACATGTCGGGTGTTACTGCGATTGTGGGAAGATCATTTCAACAGCCAGGAAAGGTGAATTAAAATGCCTCTCTGTGATGCTGCCACGAGGCATTGCTTACTGACAGATCTCAGGCTTCTGGAGGGGATGTAAATTTGTCAGAGTGAGGAGGACTTAGGAGGGTGCTAGCCTGTGGGCTGTCGTACGCAACATCAATGTCGTGCACATGATGCGAGTGCAAACGGTAGTAGCCGTTGCAGGGAGATAAAGAGAGGTGTGAAGTGGGCCCTTTTGGGCTCATGGAAGAGTAGTCATGCCACTGCATTGAACATTGTCGGAGGTTTGCTGAATTGACGATGTCTTTACAGTAGGTCCTTGAATGTTAGCGGTTACCAAAGAATCATTTTTGCTGAATCTAGCAGGATGATGAATAAGCTGTAGCAGTCAAAGGGCAGGAATACGGAAGTTCGCTTGCCAGGTGAGCTGCAGGTGATGTTCCCTATATCATGCGCAATTTTTGCCAGGCAAGCCTGAGATCCGTGCAGGCTACTATTGGATTGTCGGTTAAATGAATGGGGACAGAGCTGTTGTATCAGCATAGAATGGTGGAGAAATCATGTGTTGTAAATGGTCCCAGTGATGTAGGTATTTGGTTGAAGAGGAGGGGTACAAGAAACTGATCCTGAGGAAACTGTGGCCAGTGATGTTCTTTGGAGGTTAGCTCTCCTCCCAGGAAAACCTGAAAGACAACCTGTGAGGATAAGATTCAAAACAGTGGGAGTGCAGATCCAGGGATGGAGACAGGATTAATTGATTGATTCACGGTGTCAACAGTAGCAGATCCAGCGAAAAGAACTGATGATGGAAATCAGATTTTGCTACCTGCAGGGTAACAGTGACGACACCAAAGCAGTCTCCGTTGAAGAGCCGCTGCGAAACGATTGGTTTTAAAGGTTAGTTGGTATTGTGAAAGAACATAATGTTAAACCGGTGTCTATAAAGGTCTGTGAACCAAATGGTCCATACCATATCGAATAACCAAAGGAACAGCATTCCTCAGAACGTCTTGTAGATTGCATGGCCTCCAGAGGGAAGCTCCTACCAGTATCGGTTGTTTCTAGCCCTTTTGTATTTCAGGTATAAAATATATAGTAGATATTATATCTTTATTCCGTCCTTCGGATGAGACTTTAAATCGAGGTCCTGACTCTCTGTGTTCATTAAAAATCCCAGGATGTCTTTCGAAAAGAGTAGAGGTGTGACCTCGGCATCCTGGCCAAATTTGGCCATTGGCCTTTGACCATCATGGCCTCCTAACAATCCACATATCTGCTGATTGTCTTCATCACTCTGTCTCCTCTCCACCAATAAACTGGTGTGTGTTGGGCGTTCTGGCGCGCTATGGCTGCCGTCGCATCATCCAGGTGGATGCTGCACACTGGTGGTGGATGAGGAGATACCCGCTGACAATGTAAAGCACTATGAGTGCCTAGAAAAGCGCTATATGAATGTAATGAATTATTATTATTATTATATCCCACAGACAGAACTTTGGGAGAAGCTAGGATTCATACAACGGAAAATTTGTTTGAAGGAAGACTAACATCGCTATTGAAGAACTGCTACACTACCATCTTCAATAAATTCTTCTCCCCACAAAAATTTTGGTCAAGCCTACTTAATTTTTTGTATTTGAGTAATCTAGTACATTGGTGAGCCACCCAAAAGACTGCTCAGCAAAAATACAGTAAAGATGATGATGCATGGGGCAACTTTTTAGGTTAGAAGGGGTATTATGCACTGGCCTGTCTAGACAGATATTGTCTTGACAAGAAGTTAAAGTGGATCATAAAGCGTCAGTTTCTGTACTTACATCCAGAGATGAGAAATGGGTGGGCGAGGGAAGAGAGGATGACACTACAGAGGAAAGATGGAAGGGTGAAAGGGAGCATAGGTTTTGCCGAAAAGTAACTGGTAGAGGAATTGGTGGCACACAGGTAGTAATATGTAGGTTAAATGTAATAAAGAAATGAGCCGAGATGTCTAGAGGTTTTACCAAATGTTATCTGTGATACAATTGCATGTGAAAATTAAGTCAAGCTGGTTGCCTGATTTTTTAGTGTTTGTGGTGGCAAGCCATTTGAGATCGAATGAAGATAGGAGTAGAAGTGGAAGTCTGCAGTGTAAGGCTTCTCCAGATGGATTTCGAAGTCACCAAAGACTACAAGTGGACTGCTGTCCCCAAAGAATGAGGACAGCAACAGATCCAGCTCCTCTATAAAGGTGCCCAGTTGACCAGGAAGGCGATAAATCATTACAATATGGAGTTTAACAGGAGCTGTTACCATAATAGCATAAAACTCAAAATAATTTTTATTGCATAGGGAAGAGTGGGTTGAGTATTTCCAATTAGTAGAAATGAGAAGACCAGTACCCTTCCAACCTGACGGGGGGTGTGAGAGAAAGGGAAGTTGTTAGAGAGAACAGCAGGGGTTGCGGTGTCTTCTGGACGAATCCAGGTCTCAGTCAAGTCCAAGATGCTAAGAGTACACTGAGAAGCAATGGCCAGAATGAAGTTTGTTGACAGCTGACTGACAATTCCAGAGACCCACATAAAATGACAGAGGTGCAGCAGAAGAGATAGGACGCAGCTTAGCAAGATTGCGTTGCCGTCTGCGTGTGATGTTAAAGCATTGTTGAGAGAGAACAAGAATGTACTGGAAACATACTACCGCCTCTGCCTGAGAGGTAAGGAAAAATACACTTACTTGAGATTATATTTTTTTATATCTCTGAAATATATGATAGTATTCTTGAAAACAATCTTTTATTGTACTATTGAATAAAATATTTGTTAAGCTGGTGTGGGGTGGGCGTTCTGGTGCAATATGGTTGCTGTCGCATCATCCAGGTAGAAGCTGTACATTGGTGGTGATTGAAGAGATTCATGTAAAGCGCTTTGATTACCCAGAAAAGCGCTATATAAATGTAAAAAATTAATAATTAATTAAAGCAATCTATTATTGTACTATTGAATAAAATATTAGTCAATTATCAAAGAAAGAAAATAATTAATAGCCATAATATGGACTTTTGTAAATGGTGTGATACTATGATGCTCAGATACTGTTATTTCCTTCTCACATTGCTGATTTAACCATTAACTCTTCACCTGAACAGTTTATGTCCTTGACCATCAAAACATAGGGGTAGACATCACCTTTTCTGTGTTATCATGTTTGGGTCAGGAGATATGACACAAAATACATAATTTGGTAATGGCGGAAAGTAAAATGGTCGTCATGGCAACCACAAGCCATTTTTACTATGGCTCCATTTCTGAAAATGTTCAGGGCCCTAAACTGTACAATTGTACCAAGTTGCATGCTTTTATGAAAAAGTGAACATATAACCTCAAATTTTGCATTACCTGGATTAACAAGTTCAGTTATGCATAACAATTTAATTAAAAAGTTGAACTGAAAAATTCGTTTGTAATTCAGCGCGAGTATGAGCAATTTTGTGTAAAACACAATGATCATGTTTGCCAGCGCGACTGGACATAATCCAGAAAGTGGCGAGAGATTCTTAAGAAGGACATCTGACTATTTGTACAAAGAGTCACATGATTGGTGTCACAAATTAGCTTGTTTTGATTAGTGACCTAGAAATAGTGCAGAATCTAAAATATGTATTATTCATTTTACATAATAATGTTGCTTTGTTGTAAATCCTTAAACTTTCTGTTAATTTTTAGATTAAATTAGATTTTCAGTCCCAGTTTTTCAGATGCTGCCTCATATGTTTGCATCCCATTGTAAATATAAACTGTGTGATATATGTAGTTTTCTCTGTGTGTGCTGTTTAGACCTATATTGGCTCTGTCCTCGTGGCCATGAATCCCTATCAGATGCTGCCCATCTACACGGCAGACCAGGTGCACCTGTATCACGACCGTAAACTGGGCGAGCTCCCACCGCACATCTTTGCTATCGCTGACAGCTGTTACTTCAACATGCGCCGTAACAAACGCAACCAGTGTTGCATTATAAGGTACATATTTAATCTTTTCTTCTGAATATTGAGAATCTAATCTAATGCATGTTAATTATTGATTTTGTATGCCTAGTAGTATGTATGAAGTTAGAAGTTGGCCACGCATATCCTGCCCTTGTAAGATAATGTTTTTACATAGCCTATGATTTATGAATATCTACACATTTAGTCACACATCATAAAATCTGTGAGTGGTCAATGTACAATTAGAGATATAAGTTATGCTCTTTGTTTACTCGGTTTGCCAGAAAAAGTTAATTTAAACAGCCATCAAACCATCAAGCCATCAATGGTGTAGAATGACTTTGTTAGTTGTTATATATTATTATCGAGCTCTATATTTATATATATTATATTTATTATATAAATAAGCATAGTTAATTTTCAGACTTTTACACCTTGAATTCATAGTTGTTTGCTACATGCTGCAGCAGCTTGCTGTCAATGGATTTTAACACATTTATATTTATTTATTTACCAGATACTTTTATCCTTACAAATCTTGGCAAACAAAAAATAATAAATGCTTTTGGTTTGTGTGTCAGTGGAGAATCTGGTGCAGGAAAGACAGAAAGCACTAAACTGATCCTTCAGTTCCTGGCTGCTGTGAGCGGGCAGCACTCCTGGATAGAGCAGCAGATCATCCAGGCCAACCCTGTCCTGGAGGGTAAGCACTGAACAGGCATGTCTTGTCGACTATTTCAGTCATTTCCATAGAAAGCTGTCTCACTTATGCATGTCTTCCAGCCTTTGGCAATGCCAAAACCATTCGGAATGATAACTCCAGCCGCTTTGGGAAATATGTGGAGGTCTACTTCAATAAAGAGGGCGTTATAGAGGGAGCTCACATGGAGCAGTACCTGCTGGAGAAGTCTCGTGTCTGTCATCAGGTGCGACTATGTTTTACAGTAAAAACTAATATGTGCCATTTAGGGGTAAATAAGATACAAAGATATAGCTTTTGTAGCTTAGGGTACCACCACAGTGACAGCTTTGTACCTTTTAGTCTGAGATTGTTCACCTTACGTGCTTAAGAAAAAACATCAAGAGCCTATGACTGGTTTTGCACTGGTTTTTATGAGCTTCATTACTTTCAAATAGTCTTAAATGAATAATATTAACTAATATTTATCATGTTAATGGGTAAATAAATGTTCTTTTATGAATTTAGTTTAATTATTTTAAGATGATTTAATTATGAATTAATTTATTTTCATTTTTAGGCACCTCAGGAAAGGAACTACCACATATTTTACTGTATGTTATCTGGGATGCAAAGTGACCATAAGAAGACTCTCTCTCTTGGTGATGCATCACAGTTCAAGTACCTGACTGAGGTGAGCTCTTCAATTCAGGTTTATTACGTTTTAGAGAGGAGAGGAGTTGTAACGCTTTTGTTTTTGCTCACGTATTCAGTAAATGTTTAGCCTTAAGTTTTTGGAGTTTTTCTGACATTTTAAATGTATGCTTTAATTGCGTCAAATACAGGTAAATCATGACTACATCTTAACATTATTGGTGTAATATCAATTGAGTTTTAAAATCACTCCTCTCTAATTCAGATTCTTTTATCAGGTTTCGATACTGATAATCCCTGACTCAGGCACAAGTGCTATAAGTGACTCTTCTGATGGTTATCTAGGGTAATTGTTTGACATGTGATGGTCGGGACGATGCTGATGAGTTCGGACGGATTCGTGCTGCTTTAAAGATCCTCACTTTCTCAGACAGGGACTGCTGGGAAATCTTCAAATTACTCGCTGCCATTCTCCACATGGGCAATATCGACTTTCAGAGTTAGTGTCAATAACCTTTCTATTACAGTAATAACATTTCAACTGTCTTCCCATAAACAGAAGTTATTGCGGTTAGGAATGCCATAAAGTTGACTGCTTTGCTCCTGATCTTTTTCAGGCACTACAATGAATAACATGGACAGCTGTGATGTCCTGTCATCCAATAATTTTTCTGTTACTGCCAAGTTGCTGGAGGTACAGAGAAATGTTCTTTAGAGCTAATGCTGCTTTTAGCACTTTATCCTCAATTCATTTTTTAAAAGCTTACTGTATTTATGTAATCAAACATTCGGCTGCTGAATGTATTCGATGACAGCACTTCTGCCACTTTGCAGGTGGGTGATGCTGTTCTTGATAAGAGTCTTACCCATCGCTCCTTCATGACAAACCGAGAGATAGTCACGAAACCCCTCAGCTCAGAGCAGGCCACAGCTACCAGAGATGCTTTTGCCAAGGTACCCACATCCTCACACCATAGTGTCCAAATGTTTTTTCCAGAAGAAAAAAAAACGTATTGACCCCAAACTTTCGAACAATGGTGTATATACAATCATCATTCAGGCTTCATAAATGCTCATTATTATTGCATATGTGAATTACGCACATGTGTTTGTTCTACTCCCTGACAGGCCATGTACGGAAGGCTGTTTGTTTGGATGTTCACAAAAATAAACAGTGCCATTCACAAACCCCAGACTGATGAGTCATCTTGCACACGAACGTCCATTGGTCTGCTTGACATTTTTGGCTTTGAGAATTTCCCTCAGAACAGGTAAGTATCTGTTGAATAAACTAAAAATTATGTAAAAAATTATAATTAATATTTAGCAGGGGTTTAAAGTATTGAGCAGTTGTATTCAGTACTGCATTTAAGTATAATTTCAGGGATAGATAGATAGATACATACTGTAGATAGTTAGTTCTATGATAGTTCCATACTCGAGTCGTAAATATAATTTCTCTATACTTCTGTCCTCTTCGTTTAGTTTTGAGCAGCTGTGCATTAATTATGCCAATGAGCACCTGCAGCAGTTCTTTGTGAGGCACATCTTTAAGCTGGAGCAGGATGAGTACAGTAAAGAAGGAATCTCATGGAAGCGCATCGCTTTCAGTGACAACCAGAAAACCCTGGACCTGCTGGCCGTTAAACCTCTCAACATACTGGCTCTGATTGATGAGGAGAGCACCTTTCCTAAGGTGAGCGTCATAAGCTACATGAGTGCTTTATATGCTTATGGATATTTTGTCTGTGCTCACCTTGTGTTGTCTTGTTTTTTAATGCAGGGAACAGATTCCACAATGTTAAACAAAATGAACACCGAACACAATGGAAACAAACTGTACATGTCATTCAAGGGCAACCATGGCATGAGTTTTGGGGTTAAGCACTTTGCAGGGACGGTTTATTATGACTGTGAAGGTACAATTCATTACTTAAAGACTTGGTTATGACATGCCTAATAGTTTTTTAAAAAAGCAAATTAGTTCTGATCTTAAAGGGCTGTATTTTGTCAGGTTTTTTGGAGAAGAACAGAGACGCCCTTAGCATGGACATCTTGGAGCTCGTTCAGAAATCTTCCAACAAGCTGCTCAAACTGATCTTTGAAAAGGAGATGAATACAAACTCAGCCAAGAACAATAACAAAATCAACAAAATCATCATGACGCCAAAGAGCTCATTACGAGTATGGGACATTAATACGGTTGACTGAGAGTATTGACTGGACAGTGGCAACAGCTTTGCAATATATTGTGTCTTTTTTGTGTCACACAGCAAGTAAATGATTCGAGGCGGAATATATCTACTCTCAGTGGCCAGTTCCGTCAATCTCTGGACTCTCTGATGAAGGCCCTGTCTCTCTGTCAGCCCTTCTTCATTCGTTGCTTCAAACCAAATGACAAAAAGATGCCCATGGTACCAATTCACATCCCTTAAGTTACGTATTTTATATTGTGTAACCATCAGAACACTAATCAAATCGTGCTTTCTGTTTTTCTTGCTTGTCAGGTTTTTGATAGAAACCTCTGCATGCAGCAACTTCGCTACTCTGGAATGCTGGAGACCATTCAAATACGCAAATCGGGATATCCCATCCGGCACACCTTCAAAGACTTCCTGCAGCGCTATCGTGTACTCCTTAAGAGCGTGGACTGTGACCCCAACACTGTATGGGCCTAATATGAAAAAAAAAAAAAAAAAAATTGTTTTACCGATATGATGCTCTGAATATGAAAATTATTATAAAGTGATAGTTGTTTAATATAGCTTAATGTGTTATTCAACATCCCTAGATGGTCCTGCATAATTCCAACCAATCAATGCCTTCTGATTTAAAGTTAAGTTCAGGGCTGTGATTGGTTGCTAGGAATCATGTGTATATAATGTTGATCTAAAAGTCTCTATTAACACTTTACAATAAGGTTTCATTTGTGAACATTAGTTAACTACATTAGTTTACATGAACTAACAGTGAACAATACTTCTGAGCATTTGTTAATCTTAGTCAGTGTCAATCTCTGCATTTACTAAGATCACAAGTTGTATCGATTAACATTAGTTAATGCACTGTGAACGAACTAAACATGGATGCTGTAAAAATATATATGTTCGCTAATGTTAACAAATGAAACCTTACTATAAAATCTCCCTTAAAATACAACTACATTTATTTAAAGGTGAAGCGTGTCATTTCTGTGCCACTTGCATCACCAAAAACAACTATAAGCAAGTAAAACGCAAAAATAATGACCATTTTCAAACAGGTTTCCCTAAAAACACCACCCATTTGTCATTGACCAGACATATAGATATCTCCGCCCCCAGTTTGGTTTAGCCAATGCTGATGCGTCACATGTCTGCATCACACTAATGGAGACGCTTAAAAACAAAATAGCACAGTATTGTACATTTTTGTGGGAATCATATTATGAATGGTTCACTTATAATTGTCTACACATACTAAGGTGACATAGGAGAAATGAAAAGAATCATGTTCAGCTTTAAACATGATGAATGATTTGATAAATGGAAATATTTGTTATTTGTTTATCAGGAGCCTGCTGCCAACTGCTGTGCAGCCATCTGCAGGGCTATGATCAAAGACGAAGAGGACTGGAAGATTGGCAAAACCAAAATCTTTCTCAGGGTACTTTAGACGTAATATTTTTCTAGTGAATTATACTGATTTTACATCTATATCAGTATACATTGCTGTAATGTTAACGTATATTGGATTTCTAAAGGCATTGATGTCATTTTTGTGATTATATTAAACATACACTACTGTTCAAAAGTTTGGGGTCAGTAAGATTTTTCTTTAAATAAATTAATACTTTTATTCAGCAAGGATGCATTAAATTAATTAAACAGTAAAGTCACAGTAAAGACATTTATAATGTTACAAAAATAAATGGTGTTCTTTTGACATTTTTTTATTCATCAAATAATCTTGAAACAAAATCACAGTTAAAAATACATTACAGTAGATTTTCACAGTCTTATTGTTTTACTGTATTTTTGATCAAATAAATGCTGCCCCGGTAAGCAATAAGAGACTTATCGACTCAAGCTTTTAAACAGTGGTGTGTCTATCATATTTTTTCACATAATCATTTTTTTGCACTGTTTCCTTTCCTCTGTCGCAGGATCATCATGACTCCTTCCTAGAACTGGAGAGAGAGCAAGAGCTTTACAAGAAAGCACTTATCATCCAAAGAGTGATGATCGCCCATAAGGACAGGTTTGTTCCCCATTGTCTCTTGTCTATATAGTATTTGTTTGTGTAATTGTACAGCAATTTTAAACTAAGTAATTCTTCATTCACTTACAGAGCAAATTTTGTGAAGAAGAGGAGGGCAGCTCTGGTTTTGCAGAAAAACTGGCGTGGCCACAGAGACAGAAGAGACTTTTGCAAAGTAAGCTATGCAGGAACATCTTTTGTCTACAGTATATGGAATAGCTCTTAAAATTAGTGTAATGAAATAATGAAACATGCCTCATATTGTTTCTGTTTTCCCTGTAAGCTCAAGCAAGGATTTACTCGGATGCAGGCAAAAGTGCGCAGTCGGCAGCTCCATACGGAGTATATTCGCAGACGGGCTGCAGCCATCACTCTGCAAACACAGACCCGTGGCTACCTCGCCAGGAAAAACCTGAAACGCAAAAAAGATGCAGTGATACTCCTGCAGACACAGACCAGAGGCCTGCTAGCCAGGAAAACCCTCAAGAGAATGAAAACAGATGTGAGTGTATAGTGGGATGGAGCAGACTACCTGGTTTTTAGTACTATTTTGCAG